>JAVXUP010003275.1:0-76456 GCA_033070095.1 Escallonia herrerae | reverse complement strand
GATTTTTTAGGGCGTCTAAATTAGGATTTTTCACGAATTTATAAAAATATCTAGAGCTAGATTTTGCCAAAGTGTGAAAAAGAGACCCTAGTTATTTTTAAAAGATCTATATCAGGGAAAAATTTCAGATTTTTTCAAATACTGGAAAGGGGTTAACTGATACGAGGAACCTTAAAAATTTGCACTGTACTTTAAAATATCAAGCCAGCGCGATTTTGTACGAAACTTTTATGAGAACCCTAGGATGTTTGGAAGTTCCATCCCCCAAGAATTCGGGCCATTCCGAAGTCGTTAGCTATTTTTTTGGCCGAACGGGCTTTTAAGCGCTCGATCCGGATATCGGTTCGAGATTTTGGGCAAAAAGTCCGTAGAATACTTTTTAGATCAAAAAACGAATTCGGGAAGCTTAAAATAGCATTTCAATGCACTTTTGAGATTGTTCTGATGCCAGGGGCATTTTGGTAATTTGCCACCCCGAGAGGGGTATTTAGGTAATTTTACGGTGTTAAGTTTTTCAAAGGACTTTCTAGTCCAGAAATGTAAGTAAAATACCTGAAAGGTTGTTTTGAAGCTGGTTTGGGGCGTTAGGGTGATAATGAACTCCCGGGGGCATTTCCGTAATTTGCCGCTCATCGGGGGTATTTTGGTAATTGAACATTGTAACACAACTGGAGGAAATAATTTTGGTTTAAGAAACTTGTGTGTGTTCCTAGGGTGTAACACTATGTGTGTTTAATGTGAATACGAAATGTAATTGTCGCTAAAGGTGAAAACTTAATTAGACAGTTTTTCACAAATTTATAAAAAATAGCTAGAGCTAGATTGTGCCAAAGTGCGAAAAAGAGACCCTAGTTATTTTTAAAAGATCTATATCAGGGAAAAAGTTCAGATTTTTTCAAAGACTGGAGAGGGGTTAACTGATTGAGGGGAACCTTGTAACTTTGTAGTATAATTTAAAATATCAAGCCAGCGCGATTTCGCGTGAAACTTTTATGAGAACCCTAGGATGTTGGGAAGTTCCATCCCCCAGGATTTCGGGCCATTCCAAAGTTGTTAGCTATTTTTTGGCCGAACGGGCTTTTAAGCGCTTGATCCGGACATCGCTTCAGAATTTTTTGGCGAAAAGTCTGTATAATACTTTTTAGATCAAGAATGAATTCGGGAAGCTTAAAATAGCATTTCAAAGCACTTTTAAGCTTGTTCTGATGCCAAGGGCATTTTGGTAATTTGTCACCCCGAGAGGGGTATTTTGATAATTTTACGGTGTTAAGTTTTTCAAAGGACTTTCTAGTCCAGAAATGTAAGTAAAACACCTAAAAGGTTGTTTTGAAGCTTGCATGGGGCGTTAGGGTGATAATGAACCCCCGGGGCATTTCAGTGATTTGCCGCTCATTGGGGGTATTTTGATAATTGAACATTGTAAAATTTTCCGCAACTGGAGGAAAGAGTCTTTATTTTTATTTTATTTAATTCTATGACTTGTTGAGAATGATATAATTTTAAAGTTGTTCTGAGATGTTTGTTGGGTCGATAGCTGCCAGGGTGTATTTTGCTTAAGTTGGGGGTGTTTTGGTAACCCATCCCCTTTAAAATTTGATAAGGGAAATATTTGGTATATAATTGATGTAATACATTTAAAAAGTTGTTTTAAAGCGGTTTTGAGGTGTTGGGGCTGTAGCGGCCATCAGGGGTATATTGCTAAATAATCACGTTGGCGCTAAATTTTAGGGAACAAGCGTAATTAAGCGTTCGGAGTTGTGAGAAGTGAGGAATTGTTTTAATACATTGAAATAATGAGATAATTATTATTGCTAATGCGTTGGTAAGCTAGGTTAAAGATCCATTTATAGTTTTGGAATGTAAATATTATGGATACTAAGTTGGTTTACGATTATATTTTGTTCTTAGATATATGGATTTCAACGCCGGACCTCATGATACATCAATCTTATACGATGACGATGACCACGTCGCGAGGCACGTATTTGACGGTGTCGATAGGGGTGTTTTGGAAACAATTCAAAGCACAAGTCACCACGATGAGTGGGTACTAAACGAGGAACAAATACAACTATTACACCGTCAAAATTATCTATGTTCACCGATCCTGGGATTTGGTCTCGACACGACGATTGCCTTATATCCGCTCTAGTTGAACGATGGAGGAGCGAGACGAACTCATTTCACTTCCGGTTTGGTGAAATGACTATTACATTAGAGGACGTCGGATTTATACTTGGAATCCCATGTCACGGCAAACCCATTACTTCGAGCAAAACGTCTGCATCCATAGCGAAGATGGCTAGGCAGTATTTCCCGGGAATTCTGAGGGAAGCTCTTACAACGAACGGCATCAAACTTAAATGGCTGAGAGAGCAGTATGGCGTGCTACCGGATGAATACACTCCTCACGATTTCATGACGTATACGAAAGCATTCCTTCTGTATATTATTGGAGCCATATTACTTCCGAAAAACACGGTGCATCCGAAGTATATGGTGTTCTTGGAGGATCTTGAGGAGGTATACTCGTATTCGTGGGGTTCAGCTGTCCTTGCGCACCTATATCGAGCACTGCACAAAGCTACGAGAAAGAGTGCCAAGTCCATTGCCGCCTGCCTCACTCTATTACAGGTTTGAGCATTTATTGTCTTGGTTGACGTGTCAATATATTCGTGCATCAATGTGCTAATTCCAGATAATGTTTGCATTCACAGGTTTGGTCTTACGAGAGGCTACCCACGGGTCGTCCACAACCGCGGGAATATTCTGATGAGACGTGGCCTAGGGTGTGGGCCTGGGGGCCTACGACCAACCGGAGGAGACGGGTAGACCCGCACCACCATCTAAAGTTCTATCGGGGGGAACTAGAGATACTCAATGCATCCCAGGTGACGTGGCAGCCATATAGCAAGGTGATGCATCGGTTGGATGAGTGGTGTTGGCAACTTCCGGTGTCGTACGTGCTGGCAGGTTTGGTTCGGGTGCCGCTTATTCACTTCGAAGTATGTGAGTTTCAGATGCCCGATCGAGCTATGAGGCAAGCTGGCTGTCTACAAGGGATACCAAAACCCGCTGTAGACATGCGGCCATACAGGAGTGGTCGAGGGCCGAACTTCGAGGTGCCTGATGCCTTGAATTTGTTGAGTGACGAGGTGCAACAGTGGAATACCTGGCAAGAAACATATGATAGCCTTGTATCGCTGAAGGCCGACAGCATCAGCATTGAGGAGTACCTGCAATGGTTTCTCAAGGTGACGCGCACGAGGGTGAATCGCCCTTCCCAGGCGAGGAAGACATCGTATGCGCCACGTGAGATCTATGACCAGTTCTGGGCATTGAACATTGTAAGTCATGCTAGTGTTGTTTCAATTTTTATTTGCGCACCTTATCTACCATGCCTGAAATGATTAGCCATATTTTGTATGCATGTTTTTTAGGTTGACCAGGGCACTGAGGTGTTCAAGCAGCTGGAGGGGTTTGACTGGTTTGTCACGCAGGCTCCTAACAATCTCAAGAGGTCCATTGAGAGGTACAAGACTGAAGTTCAAAACTTTAGTCTTGCGTACCGGGGTTACCAAGGGGAGCCGTCTACTCGCTTGCCTCCTGACGCGTACGACTATCAGCCCCAGAGTCAGGTGTGGGAGTCGTCTACTCGCTTGCCTCCTGACGCGTACGACTCTCGATCCCAGAGTCAGGTGTGGGAGCCGTCTACTCGCTTCCCTCCTGACGCGTACGACTATCAGCCCCAGAGTCAGGTGTGGGAGCCGTCTACTCGCTTGCCTCCTGACGCGTACGACTCTCAGCCCCAGATTCAGGTGACCCAAGTAGGAATCCAGGCATCGCGCCCAAGCATCCGGTCGGATAAAGGACAACCGACGAAGCCATTGAGTCCGGCCAAAAGGGATTGGATCGACCGGCACTACTTTGGGCATGAGCCAATCGCTACAGCAGACTTTCCTGTTGCTTCATTCCTAGCTCACTCTGATCTAAGACTGTTGGCGCCGAACACAGATATTTTGAATTTTCTCATTGACGCTTATATAGATCTGCTGCGTGTTAGAGAGCTAAATTATAACCCCTGCCAAACTTTGAAGCTCAACATGTATGCCTCTTTTGTTATCCCCTTCATGGTGAATAGCATGAAGGAGTTCACAGAATGGAGGAGGAAGCGAGGGACAAGCAAGGGTGAATGGCGACCATCTGCAAACGTGCTTTCCTACTTGAACGCGGACTATCAATGTCACGCAGCTGAGGCGAACCTAATCATGCTACCTGCTCTTCATGCAAGCCACTTCTTCCTATTAGTTCTCTTTCCAGAGAATAAAGTGGTCCACATATACGATAGCCTAAGGGAAGACGGACCTGGTTGGCAGTTGGCGCAGATGTACTCCACGTACATCAATGCGGTGGTTAGTTTATATCTTGACCTTCGCTCATAGTCTATTCTTCTTGTTACATAGGCTTGATAACCTTTTTTATTGTTGGATGCAGACTACTATCATTCCACTAGCGTGTCGACATTTTAAGGGGGAAGCCATCACGAGCAAAACAATGATAGATCCTTGGACGGTCGTGACAATAGAAAACCGACCAAAGCAATATAACAGTCATGATTGCGGGATTTACGTCCTCAAGTACATGGACTATATAGCTCGCTCAGATGTGCTCGAATATGATACGTGGTCTCGAAACGATGCCTTGACGTTTAGATATAGGATAGCCTGGGAGCTGAAAAAGGGTGTAGCTAGACGCCTTCCTTACCATTATCCTGAGATGTAGTAGACGTTCGTATGTTTTATTATTACTATTGTTGGATTTTGGATATTAAGGTTTAAAATTGAATTAATGTGTCTCGTTTTTTTTTCCGAAATTGATACAAATGGGCTAACTAGCGTGCCTAGGGTTCAATGAGCAAAAAAAAAGTGACAAAAAAAATTACGTAATTTTTCGAAAGTTATGAATTGGACCTTAAAGTGTGTCCGAACGGGCACTTCGTAGGATAACCCAAAAAATAATGTGTCTCGTTTTTTTTCCAAAATTGATACAAATGGGCTAACTAGCGTGCCTAGGGTTCAATGAGCAAAAAAAAAGTGACAAAAAAAATTACGTAATTTTTCAAAAGTTATGAATTGGACCTTAAAGTGTGTCCGAACAGGCCCTTCGTAGGATAACCCAAAATACAAATGTGTCTCGTTTTTTTTTGAAATTGATACAAATGGGCTAACTAGTGTGCCTAAGGTTCAATGAGCAAAAAAAATGTGACAAAAAAAATTACGTAATTTTTCGGAAGTTATGAATTGGACCATAAAGTGTGCCCGAACAGGCCCTTCGTAGGATAACCCAAAAAATAATGTGTCTTGTTTTTTTTATGAAATTTATACAAATGGGCTAACTAGCGTGCCTAAGGTTCAATGAGCAAAAAAAATGTGACAAAAAAATTACGTAATTTTTCGGAAGTTATGAATTGGACCCTAAAGTGTGCCCGAACAGGCCCTTCGTAGGATAACCCAAAAAATAATGTGTCTCGTTTTTTTCCGAAATTGATACAAATGGGCTAACTAGCGTGCCTAAGGTTCAATGAGAAAAATAAATGTGACAAAAAAAATTACATAATTTTTCAGAAGCTATAAATTGGACCCTAAAGTGTGCCTGAACAGGCCCTTCGTAGGATAACCCAAAAAATAATGTGTCTCGTTTTTTTCCGAAATTGATACAAATGGGCTAACTAACGTGCCTAAGGTTCAATGAGCAAAATAAATGTGACAAAAAAAATTATGATTTTTTTCGAAAGCTATGATTCCACAAACCAAATCACAAATTTAAACATTATAAAAGTTCAATTTATACAACTGAAACATTAACCCTAACACTGATCATCATCATCGTCCTCCTCGACCATACTGCCAGGTTCGATACCTAACACTTTATAATGGTTTCTCTTGTCATGATCAGTCATCTTATTACACAACGCACACTTTCGCAAATTTTTTTGACCCGTTGCTTCTTCAATCGGATTCTTCATGCGTATTGCTCGTTTTCGCCCTTTTGTTTGAGAAATAATCGGATCAAAAATGTCGTCCTCCTCACCTTGCAGGCTAGTGCCGTCAATGACTGGCTGTGAAGCTCGATTGAATCTACCGGCTGGAGTCGTCCGACTAGTCGGAGTGTCCCGTCTTTCTGGTAATGCCATCCTAAACTGTGCAAGGTTAGCCTTATCCCGTGCGGCTGCTTCAACTTGATACCTGTACCCATCAAATGTTGACGCTGCATCCAATGATAAACCGTGCATGATGTTACAAAGGTGATTATATCGCAGCGTCTCAGATTGCTCGAAATCAACTGAAACATTGGGCACGTAAGGAATGTGACCGTGGACTCTATTGGCTTCCTTCGTCCACCGTTCCAAGATATACTGTGGAGGGATTTCACGAGCATTCTTGGCGCTAAAAACCCTCAACGCGTGTCGACAAAGTATACCTTTATGCTCAAACAGTTGACAGTTGCAATTAACCAACCCGGTGTCCATACAAACTGCTACGGTAAAATGTCTTCTGCTCCTCGGAGCCGACGAAGAGCACGGATTGGCGAAATTTGTCACATTTGTCAAAGCATAAACCTTGATCACTCTGGTGGAATACTCGTGCAACTTTGTCATGCTATATTGATTCGACTTTAGTAGTTCCTCTTGAAACTGTCTAAACATTTCCTTGGTATAGACTTGAGCCGCATGAGCCTCCAAAGGTGAAAAAACTACTATGGCTCTTTCTCTGTAAACTGTAGCCGCGTCGGCTTCTCTCTCAAGGAAAAATTGCTTGTCAAGGGCTTTCTGCATCTCTAGTACGAACTCTGTTATACTTGAAGAATGGCCTACGTACCCATCAAAGAATGCATTCATACCTTCGCTTCTCGAGGTCGTAGTCATTCCGGCTGCAAAAAACTTCTTGGTGTAGGCACCGACCCACTGTGTCTTGATCTCATACAACGATTGTAACCATTCATGATTGTGCAAATGGTAGTCATCCATTAACTTGGCCCACCTCTCCTCGAACACGTCTACCGTCAACGATTTCTTCACACATGTATTAAAGTCAGTCTTGAATGTCGGATGGTTTGCATATACATTGTGAAGCCGTTCGGGATATTTGTTGCTTATGTGCCATGTGCACAGGCCATGGTGAGTATCTGGAAGGACCTTAGCGATTGCATTTTTCATTGCCAGATCTTGGTCGGTGATGATGGTCTTTGGAGGAATATGATACATTGCTTTAAGCCACGTTTCAAATAACCACGTAAATGACTCCTCCGTCTCATCCCTAAGCAGGGCAAAGCCAAACAAGATTGACTGATAGTGGTGGTTCACCCCGGTGAACGGAGCAAAAGGCATAGAGTACTTATTTGTGCGGTATGTGGTGTCAAACGTCACAACATCCCCAAAATTTTGGTAAGCAGCTCTAGAACGGGCATCCGCCCAAAATATAGTACTAATGCGGTTCTCATCATCCAGTTGGAGACTATAGAAAAAGCCAGAATTCTCACTCTGAAGGTGCCTGAAGATATCAAGTGTAGCTTGAGAATCACTCTTACCGAAAGACTCTCTCCTCTGAGCACGAAGTTCATTTCGAAGGTCTACTTCGTTGAAACTCAACTTGTCAATCCCCCCAGACTGGCTTGAGAAAACCCCCATCATTCTAGAAGGTGGAATTTTAGCCTCGGCCATTGTAAATATCAGTTGTCTGTGTGCCGCGCTTATTTCTCGGTGTTGATGAATTTGACCAATCTTACTAGGGGTCATCAACTGATGATTATGGCTCAACTCCACTCCCGTCACAACCCAATGGTTTTCATTTTTCCGGTGTACTGCATACACATGGGCCTTGCAGCCAGTACCCGGAAATGTGTCGCGTTTTCTTTGTCTTGATGGCCCTTCGTCACTGATCCGAACAACCGGGGGTACATACGGTGCTCCTCTATGACACTCAAATAGTCTTCCACAAATTTGATCTGTATTCGCCCGTTTTCTAGTAGTCTTAGTTCTAATACCGAAACCTATCGTTTTCGAATATGCTCTATAGTATGCTTCAACTTCGTCCAGTGTTTGAAAAACTTGACCCAAGTAAGGTGGATCAGAATCTTCACAAAAAGTATTTCCTCATGTTGCATCCATATTTATACTGAAATCTAAAAAATAAAAATTATATCATTCTCAACAAGTCATAGAATTAAATAAAATAAAAATAAAGACTCTTTCCTCCAGTTGCGAAAAATTTTACAATGTTCAATTACCAAAATACCCCCGATGAGCGGCAAATTACAGAAATGCCCCCGGGGGTTCATTATCACCCTAACGCCCCAGGCAAGCTTCAAAACAACCTTTCAGGTGTTTTACTTATATTTCTGGACTAGAAAGTCCTTTGAAAAACTTAACAGCGTAAAATTACCAAAATACCCCTCTTGGGTGGCAAATTACCAAAATGCCCCTGGCATCAGAACAAGCTCAAAAGTGCTTTGAAATGCTATTTTAAGCTTCCCGAATTCATTCTTGATCTAAAAAGTATTCTATGGACTTTTCGCCCAAAAATCCCGAACCGGTATCCGGATCGAGCTCTTAAAAGCCCGTTCGGCCAAAAAATAGCTAACGACTTTGGAATGGCCCGAAATCCTGGGGGATGGAACTTCCCAACATCCTAGGGTTCTCATAAAATTTTCGCGCGAAATTGCGCTGGCTTGATATTTTAAATTACACTACAAAGTTACAAGGTTCCCCTCAATCAGTTAACCTCTTTCTAGTCTTTGAAAAAATCTGAAATTTTTTCCTGATATAGATCTTTTAAAAATAACTAGGATCTCTTTTTCGTACTTTGGCACAATCTAGCTCTAACTATTTTTTTATAAATTTGTGAAAAACTGTCTAATTAAGTTTTCACCTTTAGCGACATTTACGTTTCGTATTCACATTAAACACACATAGTGTTACACCCTAGGAACACACACAGTGTCTTAAACCAAAATTATTTCCTCCAGTTGTGTTACAATGTTCAATTACCAAAATACCCCCGATGAGCGGCAAATTACGGAAATGTCCCCGGGGGTTCATTATCACCCTAACGCCCCAAACCAGCTTCAAAACAACCTTTCAGGTGTTTTACTTACATTTCTGGACTAGAAAGTCCTTTGAAAAACTTAACACCATAAAATTACCAAAATACCCCTCTCGGGGTGGCAAATTACCAAAATGCCCCTGGCATCAGAACAATCTCAAAAGTGCATTGAAATGCTATTTTAAGCTTCCCGAATTCATTTTTGATCTAAAAAGTATTCTACGGACTTTTCGCCCAAAAATCCCGAACCGGTGTCCGGATCGAGCGCTTAAAAGCCCGTTTGGCCAAAAAAATAGCTAACGACTTCGGAATGGACAGAATTCCTGGGGGATGGAACTTCCCAACATCCTAGGGTTCTCATAAAAGTTTCGTGCGAAATCGCGCTGGCTTGATATTTTAAATTACAGTGCAAAGTTTCAAGGTTCCCTGTATCAGTTAACCCCTTTCCAGTATTTGAAAAAATCTGAAATTTTTCCCTAATATAGATCCTTTAAAAATAACTAGGGTCTCTTTTTCGTACTTTGGCAAAATCTAGCTCTAGCTATTTTTTATAAATTTGTGAAAAATCCTAATTTAGATGCCCTAAAAAATCGCTATTTTGGAATTTATAAATGTAATACCGCTCATCCGATCTCCGATTGATCTGATTTTTGTTTCCTTCAATTTGTATTTTCGTTACTTCGATTTAAGTCTACAATGACTATTTTTGAACTTTGAAATTAACATTGAATTATAAGAAAACCAAAAAAATACTTACTTGTTTTGACTTGATATATTTAAAGAAAAATCCACCGATCTTCTAGCGGTTATCCACCGAGCTTCTAGCGTAAATTTTTTTTGTTTGTATTGTTGTAGGTGAGATATGGAGTATGAAGATAGTTGGTAAAGATGATGGAGAGTGGAAGAAAGGGTTCGGGGAGGAGGGATTATAAAGAGAAAAAAGCGAAGGAAAGAAGACAGAAAAAAAAATCCGTGAGTGAGGGGGAAGGACACCACGTGGCATCACGGGAGGGGGAAGGGGGGCCATGGGGTAGGGGGCATCACGGGGGAAGAGGGGGCCATAGGGGGCATCACGGGGGCGGGGGGACACCATATGGGGGGAGGGGGGTGGGGGGACCGCAACACTCTGTTGCGGTTGGCATGCCAACCGCAACAAAGTGTTGCGGTTAGGCATGGTGGGGGGGATGGGGCCACGTGGCGGGGGAAGGGGTGCCACGTGGCGCGGGAGAGGAAGACGGGGACACGTGGCGGGGAATTGGGAAGGGGGACCGGGGGAAGGGGGCCAACCGCAACAAAGTGTTGCGGTTGGGGGCATGGGGGGGCCATGGGGGGAAGGGGGACGCCACGTGGCGGGCGAGGGGAGGACGGGGGAAGGGGGGCCATGGGGGAAAGGGGGAAGGCCACGTGGCGAGGAAGGGGGGCCAACCGCAACAAAGAGTTGCGGGTGTCTGTGTCTATGTATATATACACATGTGTATATATATATATATATATACATATGTATATACATATATATAGACACACACACACACACACACACACACACATATATATATATATATATATATATATATATATATATATGGGAGCCGATCCACACCCACCGGTGGATAAATAATTTTTTCTCCACCCAACCGCTACTCTTTGTAGCGGTTGGTCAACATTTCTTTTTTTTGCCCACATAAAAGCCAACCACTCCTCTTATAAGCGGTTGGGTAACATTTTTTTTTTCAAGCACAGAGAGAAAATGCAGTGGGCCCACAATAAAGCACCCAACCGCTTCTCTTATATGCGGTTGGGTAACAGATCTTTCAAATTTTGTCAGAACGTTGGTGCCGGAGACAGATCTTTCAAATTTTGTCATGAACGCTTACATAGAACTGCTCCGGATTAGAGAGCAACATTTTAACCGTTCTGAATATTTGAAGCTTAACATGTATCCCACTCATTTTGTGGAATTAACGGTGAGAGAATTCACAGAATGGAGGCGAGGGGGCGGCAGGAGTAAGTGGAAACCAGGTCGAAACGTGTTAGGCATGATGAACGCAGACTATCAATGTCCCGCTGCTGATGCGAACCTTATCATGATACCCTGTCATCATGCAAACCACTGGTTCCTATTAGTTCTCCATCCAGCGTTCAGAACGGTTCACATATACGATAGCCTAAGGGAGGACGAGCCTGGACAGCTGCTGGCACAGATGTACAACGAGTACATCACTTTAGTGGTTAGTTTTTATTTTTTGACCTTGGCTCATAGTATATTGTTCTTGTTTCATAGGCTTGATTCTCGTTTTTATTGTTGGATGCAGACTACTGTCCTCTCGCTAGCATGCGGACGGCCACAGGGTGACCCTTGGACGGTCGTGATGATAAAGGACCGACCAAAGCAATATAACGGTCACGATTGCGGGATTTACGTCCTCAAGTACATGGACTACATTGCTCGCTCGGAAGTGCTCAAACACTCCTCGTGGACTAGGAAGGATGCCTTGACGTTTAGGTATAGGATAGCCTGGGAGCTGAAAAAGAATGAAGCTAGACGCCTTCATTACCATTATCCTGACGTGCGTGGCTAGCTGCTGTGATGTTACAAAAAACTGTACCAAAAAGAAATGTACATAATTTTTCGCATGCTATGAATTTGGCGCTAAAATGTGCGCGAATATACCTTTCATATGACGGCATTCGAAAAAATTACGCGTCTCGCTTTTCGCCGAAATTCATAGAAATGGGCTAACTAGCGTGCATGAGGTGCAATGAGCGAAAAAAAAGTGACAAAAAAATTTCAACTTTTTTCGGAAGCTATCAAATGGGGCCTAAAGTGTGCCCGAATAGGCCCTTCCTAGGAAAACTCAAAAATTAATGTGTCTCGTTTTTCGCCGAAAGTCTTACAAATGGGCTAACTAGCGTGCCTGAAGTGCAATGAGCGAAAAAAATGTGACAAAAAAAATTACAACTTTTTTCGGAAGCTATCAATTGGGGCCTAAAGTGTGCCCGAAAACGGAGTTACCAAAAATATCAATAATCCACAAATCAAATCACAAATTAAAGATTGCACAAACCAAATCACAAATTTAAACATTATAAAAGTTCAATTTATACAACTGAAACATTAACCCTAACACTCTTCCTCATCATCGTCCTCCTCGACCATACTGCCAGGTTCGATACCTAACACTTTATAATGGTTTCTCTTGTCATGATCAGTCATCTTATTACACAACGCACACTTTCGTAATTTTTTTTGACCCGTTGCTTCTTCAATCGGATTCTTCATGCGTATTGCTCGTTTTCGCCCTTTTGTTTGAGAAATAATTGGATCAAAAATGTCGTCCTCCTCACCTTGTAGGTCAGTGCCGTCAATGACTGGCTGTTTGGCTCGATTGAATCTACCGCCTGGAGTTGTCCGAGTAGTCGGAGTGTCCACAGTTTCTGGTAATGCCATCCTAAACTGTGCATGCTTAGCCTTATCCCGTGCGGCTGCTTCAACTTGATACCTGTACCCATCAAATGTCGACGCTGCATCCATTGATAAACCGTGCATGATGTTACAAAGGTGATTATATCGCAGCGACTCAGATTGCTCGAAATCAACTGAAACATTGGGCACGTAAGGAATGTGACCGTGGACTCTGTTGGCTTCCTTCGTCCACCGTTCCAAGATATACTGTGGAGGGATTTCACTAGCATTCTTGGCGCTCAAAACCCTCAACGCGTGTCGACAAAGTATACCTTTATGCTCAAACAGTTGACAGTTGCAATTAACCAACCCGGTGTCCTTACAAACTGCTACGGTAAAATGTCGTCTGTTCCTCGGAGCCGACGAAGAGCACGGATTGGCGAAATTCGTCACATTTGTCAAAGCATAAACCTTGATATCTCTGGTGGAATACTCGTGCAACTTTGTCATGCCATATTGATTCGACTTTAGTAGTTCCTCTTGAAACTGTCGAAACATTTCCTTGGTATAGACTTGAGCCGCATGAGCCTCTAAAGGTGAATAAAGTAGTATAGCTCTTTCTTTGCAAACTGTAGCCGCGTCGGCTTCTCTCTCACGGTACAATTGCCTGTCAACGGCTTTCTGCATCTCTAGTACGAACTCCGCTATACTTGAAGACTGGCCTACGTACCCATCAAAGAATGAATTCATAGCTTCGCTTCTCGAGGTCGTAGTCATTCCGGCTGCAAAAAACTTCTTGGTGTAGGCACCGACCCACTGTGTCTTGATCTCATACAACGATTGTAACCATTCATGATTGTGCAAATAGTAGTCATCCATTAACGTGGCCCACCTCTCCTCGAACACGTCTACCGTCAACGATTTCTTCACACATGTATTAAAGTCAGTCTTGAATGACGGATGGTTTGCATATACATGGTGAAGCCGTTCGGGATATTTGTTGCTTATGTGCCATGTGCACAGGCCATGGTGAGTATCTGGAAGGACCTTAGCGATTGCATTTTTCATTGCCAGATCTTGGTCGGTGATGATGGTCTTTGGAGGAATATGATACATTGCTTGAAGCCACGTTTCAAATAACCACGTAAATGACTCCTCCGTCTCATCCCTAAGCAGGGCAAAGCCAAACGAGATTGACTGATAGTGGTGGTTCACCCCGGTGAACGGAGCAAAAGGCATAGAGTACTTATTGGTGCGGTATGTGGTGTCAAACGTCACAACATCCCCAAAATTTTGGTAAGCAGCTCTAGAACGGGGGTCCGCCCAAAATATAGTACTAATGCGGTTCTCATCATCCAGTTGGAGACTGTAAAAAAATCCAGAATTCTCACTCTGAAGGGACCTGAAGAGATCAAGTGTAGTTTGAGAATCACTCTTACCGAAAGACTCTCTCCTCTGAGCACGAAGTTCATTTCGAAGGTCTACTTCGTTGAAACTCAACTTGTCAATCCCCCCAGCCTGGCTTGAGAAAACCCCCATCATCTTAGAAGGTGGAATTTTAGCCTCGGCCATTGTAAAAATTAGTTGTCTGTGTGCCGCGCTTATTTCTCGGTGTTGATGAATTTGACCAATCTTACTAGGGGTCATCAACTGATGATTATGGCTCAACTCCACTCCTGTCACAACCCAATGGTTTTCATTTTTTCGGTGTACTGCATACACATGGGCCTTGCAGCCGGTACCCGAAAATGTGTCCCGTTTTCTTTGTCTTGTTGTCCCTTCGTCACTGATCCGAACGACCGGAGTTACATGCGGTGCTCCTCTATGACACTCAAATAGTCTTGCACAAATTTGATCTGTATTCGCCCGTTTTCTAGTCGTCTTAGTTCTAATACCGAAACCTATCGTTTTCGAATATGCTCTATAGTATGCTTCAACTTCGTCCAGTGCTTGAAAAACTTGACCAACGTAAGGTGGATCAGAACCTTCACAAAAATTATTTCCTCCAGTTGCATCCATATTTATACTGGAATCTAAAAAATAAAAATTATATCATTCTCAACAAGTCATAGATTTAAATAAAAGAAGAATAAAATTTATTTAAACCACCGTCTTTCGGGAAATTTGGTATAATGTAAAATTAGCAAAATAGCCCCCGATGAGCGGCAAATTACCGAAATGCCCCCGGGGGTTCATTATCACCCTAACGCCCCAAATCAGCTTCAAAACAACCTTTCAGGTGCTTTGCTTACATTTCTGGACTAAGAAATCCTTTGAAAAACTTAACGCTGCAAAATTACGAAAATACCCCTATCGGGGATGCGAATTACCAAAATGCCCCCTGACAAAAAAAATATGAAAAGTGCTTTGAAACGGGATTTTAAGCTTCCTGAATTCACTCTTTAAAATAACTTTTCAGGTGTCTCACACCCTTTCCTGAACTAAAAGTTATTTTAAGCACAAATTTGTGTAATGTAAAATTAGCAAAATAGCCCCCGGGGGTTCATTGTCACCCTAACGCCCATCAAACCAGCTTCAAAACAACCTTTCAGGTGTTTTACTTACATTTCTGGACCGAAAAACTTTTTTTCGGGAAAATTACCAAAACACCCCTCGCGGGGTGGCAAATTACCAAAATGCCCCCTGGCTTCAGAAAATATCAAAAGTGCTTTAAAATGCTATTTTAAGCTTCCTGAGTTCATTCTTGATCTAAAAAGTATTTTACAGATTTTTCGCCTAAAAATCCCGAACCGGTGTCCGGATCGAGCGCTTAAAAGCCCGTTCGGCCAAAAAATTAGCTAACGGCTTCGGAATGGCCCGAATTCCTGCGGAATGGAACTTCCCAACACCCTAGGGTTCTCATAAAAGTTTCGCGCGAAATCGCGCTGTCTTGATATTTTAAATTACACTGCAAAGTTACAAGGTTGCGCGTATCAGTTAACCCCTTTCTAGTCTTTGAAAAAATCTGAAATTTTTACCTGATACAGATCTTTTGAAAATAACTAGGGTCTCTGTTTTGTACTTTGGCAAAATCTAGCTCTAGCTATTTTTTATAAATTCGTGAAAAAACTATCTAATTAAGTTTTCACCTTTAGCGACAATTACGCCCCGCAATCAGCTGCAAAACAACATTTCAGGCGTTTTACTTACATTTCTGGACTTAAAAGTCCGTTGGAAAACTTTTTTAGGAAAATTACCAAAATACCCCTCTCAGGGTGGCAAATTACCAAAATACCCCTGGCTTCAGAAAATATCAAAAGTGCTTTAAAATGCTATTTTAAGCTTCCTGAGTTCATTCTTGATCTAAAAAGTATTTTACGGATTTTTCGCCTAAAAATCCCGAACCGGTGTCCGGATCGAGCGCTTAAAAGCCCGTTCGGCCAAAAAATTAGCTAACGGCTTCGGAATGGCCCGAATTCCTGGGGAATGGAACTTCCCAACACCCTAGGGTTCTCATAAAAGTTTCGCGTGAAATCGCGCTGGCTTGATATTTTAAATTACACTGCAAAGTTACAAGGTTGCGCGTATCAGTTAACCCCTTTCCAGTCTTTGGAAAAATCTGAAATTTTTACCTGATACAGATCTTTTGAAAATAACTAGGGTCTTTGTTTTGTACTTTGGCAAAATCTAGCTCTAGCTATTTTTTATAAATTCGTGAAAAATTCTATTTTTGACGCCCTAAAAAATCGCTATTTTGGAATTTTTCGAATGTAATACCCTGATTTGTCAAAACGTAATTTTGACGCCCTAAACACGAATTTTAGACTATTGTAAGAACAATTTAAGCGTAACACAATTTAAACAATCAATTGGTAAGAACAAATTGAAAAATACTTACTTGTTTTAACTTGATATATTTCAAGAAAAATCCACCGATCTTCTAGCGGTTATCCACCGATCTTCTAGCGTAAATTTTGTTTGTTTGTATGTAGGTGAGATAGGGAGAATGAGGAGAGTGGAAGAAATGATTCGGGGAGGAGGGATTTTATAGAGAGAAAAGTGAGAGAGGAAGAGAAGAACCGTGAGTGAACAGCAGGGAGGGGGAGGGGGGAATGACACGTGGGGGTGGGGGGTAGGGTGGTAATGACACGTAACGGGTGGGGGAACACGGGTGGGGGAAAAGGACATAGGGTGGGGGCCACGGGGTGGGGGGCAAGGGGGTGGGGGGCAAGGGGGGTGACGGGTGGGGGGCAAGGGGGTGGGGGTCACGGAAGGCAATAATGCCAACCGCATGTAGGAGTTGCGGTTGGGCATTAATGCCACCATTTTCTCACGAGTTTTTCATTTTCTCGTGATATTTTCGTGAATTTCTCATAATATTTTCGTCCTTTTTCGTCCCTTTTCGTCCCTTTTGCGCCACGTGGCCCAACCGCTGCTCTTACCTGCGGTTCGGTGGAGAAATTGTTATTTCTCCACCGGTAGATGTGGATCGGTCCCCTATACATATATATATATATATATATATATATATATATATATATATATATATATATGTATACATATGTATATATATACATATATATATAGGGAGCTGATCCGTTGAAAGCGCTAGCAAAATAGGAGATCTTGCTAGCGCGATCTGGCCGTCCATCCCTTCGGGATGGACGGCCCAGATCCTTTATTTTTGCGGCACTGTCAGTCGTCCGCTACACAGTGTAGCGGACGGACCTTTTTACCATCTTGCCCCTGCTCCCCCGTCCGCTACACTGTGTAGCGGACGGCTTTCTTGGCCCCACATTGACAGCCAAAAAGTCATCCGCTACACTGTCTAGCGGACGACTGACAGCCCTGACACAACTGACACATTTCCAGACAGGTCTGTACCTTCATTTCTACACACGTCAATATTGTCGAAAATAGGAGATCTACACAGTATCGCGGACAGTACTTTTATACCCAAAAACTTCCTCAAGCTCCTTCAGCTACAATTTTCTTCTCCTTCGGACTCGCTTCCATTTTCAGCTCCCTTCAAGCTTCGAGTAACACTTGCTTCAAGCTTCACTCAAGCAAGGTAAGTTTGTGAATGGTGAAGTTTTCTTTATGGATTGACTGGTAAAATATAATTTTATTTTGTTTGGACAAAAAAGTATAGATTTTTTTTTATGTTCTAGAAATTTGTCACTGTATTCATCAATTTGTGATGTTCTAGACATGATGTTCATAAAAAAGGTGTAATTTGTTAACTCTAAATAAATTCATTATAGTTTAATTCGATTTTTTGGCATGATGAATTCGTCTATTTATCTTAGTAATTTTAATTTGTTATGTTCAATAAATTAATAATTGTTAATTTGGAGACACTTTTGAGATTATGCATATGGTATGTTTGTCATCCTAAATTGGTCTATTCGTCAAGGTAATTTTTAGGTAATATTTTCAGTTAGAAATGCCATTTGATTGTTAAGCGTAGTCTATTTCTACACAGGTCTTGTTTCACAATGTCTGATTTCGTGTCGAGCTCCAACGTCCCCGTAGATGCTAGTGATCCGTATCTAGGACGAACGTTTCAAACATTGGAAGAAGCTGAAGAATGTTTTCGAGCGTATTCATTGAGGGTTGGTTTTGGCATTAGAATAAAGACTACAAGAACAAGCAACGTAACAAAAAAGATATGCTCTCGCTTATACGAGTGTCATAGGGGCAGAAATCCACAGCAAAATGAGACACGCGTAGGCAATGATGACAGTGATGACGAAATAGGATATTCGCGTAGAAGACGGGACTGCTTTGAGCGCACAAATTGCCAGGTCAAGATGTTCGTAAGCTACAAACCCAATCATGATCATTGGCTTATTACCAGCCTGGAACTGGCACACAATCACCCGTTAGTAACTCCTTCTAAGGTGAGTCAGATGCATCAACACAAGAAGATGGGTAAGGTCGCGAGGAGCCTAATTCACACAATGAGCAATGCGCGAATTGGACCTACTGAGATTGTTAATGTTCTTGCTGAACAGGCTGGGGGAATTCAAAATTTAAACTTTAACACGACAGACGTTCGTAACGCGGTCCGAACCCATAGACGAGCCGCGTATGACCTCAATGATGCGCAATCGACAATGAGCCTATTGAAACGGATGCAGATGGAGGACCCGCAGTTTACCTTCGATTATAAACTTGACGACGAGCATCGAGTTAGTACAATTTTTTGGGTCGACGGTCGTTCGAGGCTAGCTTATAAGCATTTTGGGGATGTCGTGACTTTCGACACCACATACCGTACCAACAAGTACTCGATGCCGTTCGCTCCTTTCACCGGCGTCAATCATCATTATCACTCCATCCTGTTCGGGTTCGCCTTGTTAAGGGACGAGAGCGAGGGTTCTTTTGTATGGTTGTTTAGGACGTGGCTGGAAGCAATGAACTTCAAAGCACCCAAAGTGATCATCACCGATCAAGATTTGGCAATGAAGAAGGCTATTGCGACCGTCTTCCCAGACACCCGGCACAACTTGTGCACTTGGCACATAAGCAACAAATACCCGGAACGTCTGCATCACGTGTACGCAAAGTATCCAGACTTTAAACAGGATTTTGACAAGTGCGTTACCAAGTCATTAACGATTGAGGAATTCGAGGAGAGGTGGGAAAAGCTTGTTCGGGATTACTCATTGCAAGACAACGAGTGGCTCCAGCACTTGTACGAGCGCAAAGAGCAATGGATTGGCGTTTACACGAGGAGGTATTTTTCAGCGGGCATGAAAACGACGGGCAGGAGTGAATCTATGAATGCCACGTTCGATAGTTATGTGGGTACAACTACCAATTTGAAGACTTTCGTTGCATCCGCACAAAAAGCGGTAGCTTCGTTGTTCGTAAAAGAAAGGGCTGCCGACTTTGCAACAACGTACAAACAAAGGAGAAGGTTGCTCGAGACCCCGCTGGAGCTGAACGGTGCCAAAGTCTATACGAAGGAGATCTTCTTGCTATACCAAGTAGAGCTGCGAAAATCGGGACGATACAGTATAAACAAGGTGGCAGAAATGTCTACGCGTGAGTACAAGGTTTATTCGCTCGTGAATGACCTCGTCCCTGAGAAGCTGCGCAGAATTTATACGGTGAGCCATGACACATTGACGGATTCGGTGACATGTGTTTGCAAGAAGTTTGAGTTCCACGGCATCCTGTGTAGACACGTTCTGCGGTTTTTCACCCAGAAGAATATCAGGACAATCCCCGATAAATATGTCCTGCCACGGTGGACGAAAGGTGCAAACAGGTTGCACGGTACCATTGCCTTTCCGGAGCACCCGTATACTGACTTTGAAGAATCAGAGACGTTGCGGTATAATCATCTGGTGACAATGTTCACCCGTTTGTCCGTAAAAGGTGCTGCTACAATGGCCGGATATAAACATCTCCTCGAGGTAGCTCAGCAGCAAGAGCCCATCGTCGACCAGTTGGAAGCAGCTTCAGTCAGCAATGCGGTTGACACTGAGCCTACAACGGGATCAGAAGATGACGAGCCGGGGGAGGAAGACGACAATGATATCCGGCCTTTGGACTCAATTATATCGCAGACGAAAGGACGCAAGAGATCTACGCGGATGAAAAGCTCTATTGAACAGGCAACTCAACCTAAAAAGCTGAGAAGGTGTGCATTGTGCAACAAAATGACCGACCATGACAAGCGGAACCATTACAAGGCACTGGGGATAAGTCCAGGGGTTTTGCAAGACGAGGAAGAAGATGAGGCCGAAGATGAGGAAGAAGCTGCTGCAGTGGACCTTTATTTTTTTTTTGTATAAGCCATCAAGATTGTTTGACATTTGTAATAATACGTAATATTTGATGAGATTATCTTCTTACCGAAGACTGGAAGGTTATTTCTGATGGACCCATTCACATATTAACTTTAAATCTTTTTTTTTGGCTTGCCCCGTTCGCTATACTATGTAGCGGACGGCGCACCAGAGACCAACATTATTGGGATTGTAAAGTGTCCGCGGCACAATATAGCGGATAGAAAACTATTGGTATGCCTTCTGTCCGCTACACAATGTAGCGGACGTCAAACTCCTATTAAATACCAATCAGAACGGCCTCTCTTTTTCCACCTGTCTGTCTCTCTCTCTCTGTCTCTAACGTCTCACCCACCCGCGACCCCCTCTATGGCGACCGTCCGCATGGCTTCTGCTTCGGTGAACAGGCACTTCTTCAAGGTCATGGTGCCTGGGTTTCATACCAAACTTGTAGGCATCCCTCTTACTCTGTGTTTTCGTGTGTGTTAATTTTATCTTTGCTTAAAAACTTACCTGTCTTATAATGAATGTGATAGGCCATACCGGTAGCCTTCTGCAGATTGCTTACCACAATTTGGCACGAAGCCACTTGGCTCGAAGCAACTTTAACCAGCAGCAAGGGGTCATGGCTTGTTAAAATCAAGAAGAAGCGCGGCCAAGAGCAACTTTATTTCGCAGAGGGTTGGAGTAATTTCTGCGAGCAGCACGACCTCAATGAAGGGGAGTTTGTAATCTTTGAACACAAGGGGCTATTTAGGTTTCAAGTATCCGTGTTTGATCAAAGCACCTGTGAAAAAGTTTTCCCTCAATGTTGAACCCTAAATTTGTGTTAATAAATTTGTGTTAATAAATTTGTGTCTGATAATTTTAGGTTCTTAATTGTGCATTTGAGAATTGTGATGGTCAATTGATGATTTGAGGGTGTCAAATTTTTGATGGAATATCATGCGCTTTAGAATGTTGAGATTGTTTAATCCGCTGCTAAAGCACTTATTCCATTGCCAGAAACTACCAACTCGAACAAAGTCTGACCAACAGCTAAAAATACCAACAACTAAAAAAAAAATAAATTTTGGCCAGAAAAAGTAGATGTCCGCTACACTGTGTAGCGGAAGGCGCACAACTTCCAATTTTTTTACACTTTTTTTGCACCTGGAGTACCCCACTGTCCTCTCTAAACTCCAACACTAAGAAAATCTTTTCATTACCCCGAGTGTCCGCCACATTGTGTAGCGGACGGCGCAGCAGAAACTCTTAACCCAACACTTGGAAAAATTTTTCACTTCCCCCAGTGTCCGCCACATTGTGTAGCGGACGGCCCAGCAGAAACTCTCAACCCCAACACTTAGAAAATTTTCACTTCCCCGAGTGTCCGCCACATTGTGTAGCGGACGGCGCAGTAGAAACTCTTAACCCAACACTTGGAAAATTTTTTCACTTCCCCCAGTGTCCGCCACATTGTGTAGCGGACGGCCCAGCAGAAACTCTCAACCCCAGCACTTCAAAAATTTTCATTTCCCCCAGTGTCCGCCACATTGTGTAGCGGACGGCGCAGCAGAAACTCAAAAAATTTTGCACATCCTTACTGTCCGCTACACATTTTGTTTTCCACCTTTCAATCATTCTCAATGAGAGCCAAAAAAACCAACTCAAATCAATCAAAATCATCTTCAACGCAAATCAGACAAATCAATCAATCAATAATCTTCAACACAAATCAATGAGAGCTTTCTAAATAATCATGGTTTATTAAAAAAAAGTTGACATTGTAATGGTACAATGTCAACTAGGGGAATCATGTTGGGGGGGATTCTCGGCATTAGCCGGATTTACAATAAACCTAACCGCTCTAGGCCGGCCTTTCATAATTTGCCAAGCTATTCTATATCTAAAGGTGTCTACTTCTGCTTGGCTCCAAACGGCCGCCTTGAGGCTCTCAGACCGGAAAATGTAATCCATGTACATGCAAAGGAAGACGCCGCAGTCCGAAGTGTTACGTTGCTTGGGCCTCCTCTTCTTCAGTCGCAAATCGAGCTTTGGCCGCGCCGGTACAGGGTTACCACGGATACCATTGACCATTGCACAAAATATATTCTGTGAGAAACACAAAACGGCGTAAGACACGAGTTAACATTTATGCCAAGTTACAATAACTGTTAAACAACAATCGTAATATTACCATTGAGTCCAACTGGGCTTTGTACATCTGCAGCACAGGCATGTGGGTGGTATCGTCGTGGAGACTGTCGATCACCGATACGACTTTCTCTTCCGGTTCATAGCAAACCAAGTACCAGTGGCTTTCCCCTAAAAATGGGATTAGAAAAACGTCGGCAACACTTGCGCTCACTGGACTATCCCTAGTAAGATACGCTCGTAGGTTAGCGGACGGTCTCCACTGGCTCAACTTTTTCTTCCGCCTTTGCTCGACCCACTCCTGCCATTCAGACACTAGGAGGCTATGAAAAAAGGCATCCACCAAAAAAATGGCCGGATACCCGTTCAGCCGCTCCCGACCCCTTTCCTTCAGAATCTCCACGTATGTGGAGATGACACCGTTGTCTAACCAACTCCCCGGAGCCAGGGAGGCCATTTCTCCCCACTCGCAAGTGTAATCCATGCCCTCCGGATGATTCACACTATACAACGCTTTGTCCCGGGGGAAGCCGCTAAAATAACGCTCTCTGATTATTTGGCATTTATGCGGCTTTAGGGGCTTCACTGGATGCCCTTTGCGATATTGCCCTCGGGGGTCGACGGGGGGATATTGCACTCCTTCGGGGGGATCGACAGGGGATATTGCCCTCCTTCGACAATAGATGGTCCTGCCCACGGGACAATGGGCAGTGTCTCCGACAGACTGATGTGTCCGAAACCCCAGTCTTGCGTGACTTGACTCTGAGAGAGGGGTTGGGGTTCCGAGTCCAATAGCAAAGAGAAGGAGGGCACACTGTAGTCTTCCCACGGCACTTGAGCCTGGCCCATGGTGCTTGGCGGTCCCCAATCACCACCCATTCCCGGTACAGAGGGACCACCATCCCTGGCTCACTCCCGAAGTCTGTCCCGAGGGATCGGTGTATCCCTCGCTCACATATGGGGGCTGCCACCCCGGATAACCCATTCCCGGGCTGACGCCGGAAGGCTGGCCCGATGCTTGGCGTAAAAAATTCCCGCAGCCATACGCCAACGCTTCAGCCTGTTGGCGAAGCTCCTCGCCCATTGCATCCACCAAATCCTTCCGCTCGCTCAACTTCTGGAAGAAGGCGAACGAGGCATTAACCTACATCCAGAGAGATAATAAATAAGTAACTTCATACACAGTTAGAATCATCAAGTTCAATTAAAGGCACTGGTTGGCCAACTTACCAGATTGTATGCCATATGCTCATCGATCTGACCCCTAGGGTGGTACTTCTCCCCGCGTTCAAACCTTACTGGAGCTACTCTCCTCCGGGTGATGCGGTAGTACCACCCATTGTACTGTTCGATGCTGATCACGGGGTCAGGCTCCGACACAATGGCCGCCAGCGTGTCCTGCCAGGAATTCCAAACTTCAATTTCTCGTGCGCACAAGTCGTGCGCATTCGCCTTGCCAAACCGTCCGACACCCGGTGGGTTCCTGTTAAGCCTCATATCCGGCGCATCGACTGGCAACCCCTGCAGGCACTCAAAATGGCGCATAGCGCGATCTGGCAGCTGCCACTCTGCGACCTCGAAGTGGATCAGGGGTGTGCGTTGCAACCCAGAGAGCGTGAAGACGAACGACTCTCCCACCCGTCGCGCCAAATGTTTGTACGGTGCCCATCGCATCTGGCCAGGAGATAACGAGTCGAGCTCCCCCCGATAGTACGTAATGTTGTGATGGGGATCGTCTCTCCTCGGGTAGTGGCTGTCCTTCCGGCTGTACTCCCAGGCGCACAACCGAGGCCACACATTATCGGTTCCGTCCCTACGCCTGGGTGCGCCGGTAGCAAGGTGTTCATAAGACCACACCTGAGAGCAAAGACAAATTAAATAAAGTATCATCAAATTTTATTGTCAATTCAACCAAAAAAAAAAAGAAACGAGCACGTAATCAAGAATTGTATGATATACCTGCAATAGCGAGAGACATGCACATATCGCTTTGGAGTCGGGCCTCGTTGCCTTGTGCAATGCTCGGTACAGGTACGCAAGAGTTGCGGCTCCCCAGGCATAATCCCCAACCTCCAGCAGGTTACCCAACAACGGTAAATATTTGACGCTGACGGTATTCTTCGACGTTGTTGGGAACAGAATTGCCCCCATCACCCACAAGAGGAAAGCTTGTGTGTACAGCACAAGCATCTGATCCGTGTAGTTATCCGGCAGAACCTTGTAGGTATCTACCAACCACTTCAACTTGATACCACCAGTGCTAAATTGATCCTGGGGTATCGAAGTAAAGAAGTCCCTAGCGGTCCTCTTATTCGTTGCTTCCGACGGAGGAGCTATTACCGGCCGCCCCGTCACCGGTAACCCTAAGATGAACCCTACATCTTCTAGGGTAATTGTCAGCTCTCCGAGAGGGAAGTGAAACGTATTCGTTTCACTTCTCCACCTTTCAACAAGGGCACCTATTAAGTGCCGGTCAAGTTGTTGAAAGATCTGCCCATGCGTGAAAATCCCAAACCCAATCCCACGCAGTAATCTTTTCTGGGTTCTGTTCAATTTCCATGCTTTAAAATTATCGGATACTTCTACCGTGTTGAGAAGTGCTCTTTCCTACGAATTAATAAATACAATTTAAGCAAAATAAACGATATACAATGTTCCCAAGAATAACAAAGTTGATAAAATAAGTATCTTACTCCACCATCCCATATGAGCGTACTGATATGGTTTGCTTGGTCGTATAATACGGACGGATCTTCTGGTCCAGGGTTGAAATTCATTTTTGGCAACTGAAATTATGGAAAACGGCAAGGTTGGAAGCGTAAACATTCTCAAACATACAACGCTAGCACAGTCAACGCTAGCATGTGATCAGATAATACTCACATAAGTTCACATGTTGTGTATATGCAATGTACATAGATACAAATAGACACGGAATGAGATTTTACAAGTGAAATCACATGAACAAATAATACGCAATACACACACACACACACACACACACATATATATATATATATATATATATAGATACATTGACAAACGCTAGCACAATGCACCGCGCACACATTCAAAATCATGCATAAGCCGCAATAACAACTCTAGATTATGAACAAATAAAGGATTGGTTTGTGAACTTACGTGATTGATTCGTCGATTAAAGGATTTCTTGAGAAGAAATTGCGCCGATCTACTTGCCAACGCCGCTAGAAGAATTGTGAGAAGAAGGAATGAATAGTAGTTTAGAATGAATGAATAAGGGTTTCGAAGTAATGAAAGGTAAAAACGGTCCGCTACACAGTGTAGCGGACGGTGGGATAAGGACAAAGTAACAGTCGTGCATCGACGGGACTAATGTGACAACTGATTTGACGGAAACAGTTGTCCGCTAGACAGTGTAGCGGACGACTTTTTGGCTGTCAATGTGGAGCCAAGAAAGCCGTCCGCTACACAGTGTAGCGGACGGGGGAGCAGGGGCAAGATGGTAAAAAGGTCCGTCTGCTACACTGTGTAGCGGACGACTGACAGCGCCACAAAAATAAAGGATCTGGGCCGTCCATCCCTTCGGCATGGACGGCCAGATCGCGCTAGCAAGATCTCATATTTTGCTAGCGCTCTCAACGGATCAGCTCCCATGTATATATATATATATATACATATATACATATATATATACATATGTGCATATATATATATATATATACATATGTATATATATGGAGCTGATCTGTTGACCCTTGCACGATTTGGTCGTCCACACGCGATCCACGGTCCAGATTTTTTTTATGTTTTTTTTAATATCGTCCGCCACATAATGTTGCGAATGGATTTTTTTGACAAAAATACCCCTTGTCCACAGTGAATCACTTATTGAAATTTAGTATATACCAACTGTGTGTTGTTTTTGGTACCAAGCTCTCTTTCTTGTAACCCAAAGCAAACATGTCTTGCATAGTTGTGGAGAGGAACATGACATGACAGATGAATGATCAAGCTCAAACTTCTCAGAGTGTCGTTCCTTTCTTGCCACCATCATCGTCAGCGACCAACTGCATCAGACCAACGACGTCTACACCACAGCCGCTGCAGCACCTTAAGCACCACCATCCACCATGGCCAAGTATAATTCAATCCTTATTTAGGATATATACATCTTTTTCAGATCTACCTTGCAAATAAGGAGGAAGAGAGAGGCTTTGGATCCCCTGCTGCTGCACTTCTTGCCAAATGTTCATACCTGTAATTTGAGTTACATTAGTCAAAATTTATGAAATTCCAGAGGCAATTTGATGCAGCCCCAATAGGATAACAGTGATAGAGTTATTTGAATTTGTAAAAGAGAAGATAGACAGCAAGAAGAATGATTAGACTCTCAATTTAGAGGGAACAAGAACTCGTCCAGGGAAATGAGAACTCTAGGATAAGGATTTTGAGAACCAAGGAGGTGTTCAATTCATCAGAGCCATTACATTTCATCCAAATATTCCTCTTATATGACAAAACTAAAATAAAAATGAAAACATAATCCAATCAAATCCTAGTTATCGGATTTGACAATCAAGTATTAGAAATCCCCAAGATTCCTTGACCAAGGGCTCAAATAACTTATTCCTAATTCTATATAAATCAAATGAAATAGAGTTCAAAGTATTTTCAATCCGGTTGTCCAGACCCTTTTCGGGTCTCCTTCAATTCCCCACCGTTTCTCCTCTGCTAAAAAACGTCTCATCATGAGTGAAAGCATGGATAGTGCTGGAAGTTCTTCCCAGAAAACCCACAACGCGCGACATAGGCATCCTCTCTCAAAGAATCGCCAAGTTACAGTAGTGGTAGGATAGGATGGACTGCGGTGCTCTACCTTAAATTATCCAGGTTGAAAACATGGGAGGCTTGAGAGCGACAAGGTGATTGTTTTTGATGGCTTGCGAGGGCTTGAGATGACAAGGTGACAGGGACTGAGGCGTTTTTGCAACCTTAATACAGAGTACTTTGGATCCTCCGCTACATAACGTAGCGGATGAGCGCACAGAGTACATAGGAGCAATATGGTAAAAAAAACTGTACGCTACATTATATAGCGGGACGAAAATAAAAAAAACGTAAAAAAAAAAAGATCTGGACTGTCCACCAATTCGCGTGTGGAAGGCCAGAGCGCGTGGGCAACTTAACCCAAATTGCCCGCGCAATCAACGGATCAGCTCCCATATATATATATATATATATATATATATATATATATACACACACACACACACACACACACGTGAGTTGGCTACTAGAATCAAGGTTTGATATCATTAGGTGAATGACGAGCGAGTGTTTACTTTAACGTTTCAAAAATTTGGGTATTAATGCTCCGGATTTTCGGATCGTTACACGAGTAATATCTGTAACTCGACATGTAGCAAGGAATAAAATGCTAGCAAGAAATGAATATACCTACGAACTTGCATATCTTCATTATCTCTTTGATACAAATCCTCTTTTCTATGCTCCTTTGATTTCATACACAAATAAATGGATTCGATGCCATCGGTGGATGGCGGTGGCATACGACTTACAGCTGGTGGTGGTGACGTGCGCGAAGACAACATGTGGATAGAGCTGGCCTCGAGGCACGTGACTATGTGTTGGCAAGTATCGGCTCTTGAGTTGCCACTTGAGGCTAATGTGTTGGCCTCTGGTGGTTAGACCTGGCAATTTTTTGCCCGTACCCGCGGGTCTACCTAGGCCCGTTACGAAATTGCGGGTACGGGTAGCCAAATATGCTACCCATTGACATTTGACCCATACCCGGACCGGACCATTTTTTTCGGTTCGGTCCGATTCGGGTAACGGGTAACCTGGATTTACCCGTTTTTGGAGCTATATATAATAACTAATTTGCCCTAGTTAGGTTTTCACTTCAAAATTCTACTCCATCATTCTTCTCTCACTTCTCAGACTTTCTCATCGCCGTCCCCTTCCTCTACCGCCACTGATAGCATTGAGGACCACCAGCCTATAGCTTCTCTGTCTGCCGCCATCGATCTTCGGCTCTCCTTCTATCCCGCACGAGCTCACGACTTCACAGTCTCCCCAATGGTCATAGATTGGAGACGATCTCTCACCAACGGTTACAGATCGAAGCGATCTCTTGCCGACGGTTACAGATTGAAGCGATCTCTTGCTCACGGTCGCAGATCAACAACAATAACTCGCTCACGGTCGCAGATCGACAACAATTTTTCCCTCACGGTCGCAGATCGACAACGATCTCTCAAGTCTCATCCACAGTTACGGCGTTTTACGAAATTTGTTACACATTCGAACATTGAATACTAGGAAAGGTAAGGTTGATTGAATTAGCCACCCTTGGATTATTGATTGAATCTGCCGTGGATATTGATAATTCGGTTTAGTATTTGACTTGCAGACACAAATTGAAGTTAACGACTGTGAAGTTGAAGACTCAGTTTTGATTTGAAGACTTTGAAGAGAAGTTGAAGGATATTGAGGAATTAGTCCTTAAATTGTATAATTGTAATTTTTAATTTTATGAGGTTGAATGTTGGTTAAGACTTTTTAAGAGTAATTGTTTGATGCTAGAGTACTATTTAGAGTAGTAGGTAATATATTTTTTGTTTGTTATTTG
This sequence comes from Escallonia herrerae, assembly GCA_033070095.1. Taxonomy (NCBI): domain Eukaryota; kingdom Viridiplantae; phylum Streptophyta; class Magnoliopsida; order Escalloniales; family Escalloniaceae; genus Escallonia; species Escallonia herrerae. Next base: position 47,440 of record JAVXUP010003275.1, on the reverse strand, counting down.
TTTATCTTCATGGTTTAAGTCTTAGATTTAATGATTTTTGTTCAAATAAAAATACCTGTAACAACTAATTGTAATCTGCTAGTCAAAAGGAAGACAAGAAAATATGTCCAAGTCTAAAAAATAAACAAGAAAATATTGCATTAAAAAACAAAAGATGACCCGTTTACCTGCGGATTTACCCGGATCATCCGGGTAGTGTATGAGTATAGCAAATGGTTACCCGAAAAAAATCGGATAAATTTTACCCGGACCCGGCAGGATTTTACCCGTACCCGGCGGGCGACCCGTTTGTCAGGTCTACTAGTGGTGTTGGCCTGAAGCTATGTTTGACTTTTTCTTGCTTTATCCGATTATGTCTATCCATAACTACCGTCTTCATTTATATGTTAGTTTTTCCTCTCTTATATACTTTCAGCAGGGGAAAAAAAAGAGAATGGAAAGAATGGGTTGTCATACTTGTATATATGTGTTGATTTCAATGCCTTTTTAAGTATAAGTATCATGTAAACAAACTTTAAGGAGATATATAAGTATATTCTTATTATTCTTTAAAAAAAGAAAAAGAAAAAAAGTTCCCATTTTTCTAGTAAATTTTGATCGGTAAGGTCATTTATTCGGCGAAATTAGAGTAATTTATCAGCTCCTTCGTCCCAATATCAAAACATTGAGCTGCTACTGTTCAAGAATTCATCCGTCTCCCTTGCACCCTTGGATTTTCTCTTTGTTGGGAGGAGTGACAAGCAGTCTAACCTGAAGAAACTTTTGCTTGATTTCTCGGGGTCCGTCGCTGCAGTGGAAAGGAATGGCGGGTCTACCACTTAGACCCCAGCCACCCACCTCATTCGCCTCCAAACTCCTCCTCCTCCTCACTATCCTTCCCATCACCCTGGCACTCTTGGCTTTCTTGCTCCAATGGCGAGGCGGCGACGTTAACGATCCGATCTCTCGCTGGTCACCAGAAGAAGGGTCTCACAAGTTCCCAGCAGGCATGGACGCCTCCCCTCTCCCCCAATCCGATTGCGCTACTCTACCCCACAGCTCCTCCCCGTCTTTCCCTTACTACCGCGATTCCAACTTCACTTCCGAATTCCATCTCACGCCCAAGGTTAGAGTTTGACTATTTTTTGACTCATATTCTAGGATTCCTTATTACTTTTTTTCCCCTGAAATATTCTGGATTTGACAATTCAAACTTCGACTGTTAAATGCTGTGGCTCGTTTTGGTTTTTGCGTTCAAAATTATATATTGGGTCTCCCGTAGTTTCTTGAAACACTTGGTCATCGTTTATCATCTCCTTTTGGACTCGGTTTTGGTAAGATGGTGGAAATGAGGTCGAAATAAATCAATGCTGTTTTGGTATCAGAATTAAATGAATCAAGAGTTTGCATGCCACAAAAGGCAACTGTCACCCAGGTTCGTTAATCAACTCAGCTGAATGAATGTATTGACTACTTAGAATTTTTAGGCAAATAAATAGGTGTTTACATGTATGGAAACGTAGTAGAGATACTGCTCTCAGATTGTTATCTAATGTGTTGGGAGTATGCTTGTGGACAGTATTCAGCCAAACATGCTCATATAGTTGTGATGTTTATGAAGAGTAAGATCCGATAATTTGACGCAAATGATTTGTTTATTTTTGCCCTGAAAAAGGAAAGAAGTTATGTTATTGCTTTACTCAGTTACTTGTGGTACCTGAGGGATGACTTGAAGCTTGATATTTTGAAATCTATTAAACAACCTCCACCCTTTCCTGATAGGTAGCAGTGCTAGATGCATTTAAAACCCCTAAGGGGGCATAACTCGGCTACAATAGAAACTCAGTACACACACAAAATGTGCTAGGCCAGAAGAAAAAAGAAATCCCCAATAAAATGAAAAAAAAGAAGAAGAAAAACACAGACAAAAAAAATGAAATATGAAAAGAGTACGGCTAAGGGTCAACTCGACCCGCCAGAAACCCATGAATGCTCGACTGGGCTGCAAGAACGTCGCTCTTACTCATCCTTAATGCCTTCCAAACCCTCAAGATGCATGTTCCTTTCTTTCCAAGCCCTATAGCCGCAGAGAAACTTTGACCAATAAATAGAGTAGACAAAAGTATGTTGGATACCCACCTTCCTACTAGGAAGATGGACCCCAATGATACAAAGGTGCTGTGCTTCGTCGCTGCAAATACTTGTGGACGGTTTTGCTTTTTCAACATAAGGGTGATTTATGTGAACAAGTCCAAAGGCTTCACTCTTCATACATGGTTTTAAACAGTTTATATAGTTTGTTTGGTAGTAGGATCCTATGCAAAGTTATTAAGGATCTAAGTTAGGTACGTACTTGTTATAATGAATTTACTTTTGCATCAACTGTTCAGCTTTTGTCTCATTTTCTTTTGTAAGATATACTGCTTCACAGCGCGTTTATAATTTCATACTCTAGAAGGAGAGCTCTATCATTAAGTCATTCCCTCACTCCCGACTATGCTCATCCCCTCATGCTTTTTCCTAAAAGAATAGTACGTTTCCAGCTGCAGTTTTTTATTTTTCTTCTGGTAAAGAGGTCAGAAACCTGAAATGCTGCAAACAGAGAGAAGTTTCCTCTCTCTAAATTGATTTTTCCGCTTGTCCTTCTGCCTTGTTCGTCATCCTCATTTGTCCTTTATTCATCACCACCGCCGCCACCACCATCACCACCACCACCACTGTTATCATCTAAGCCTTTGTTCGAAACCAGTTGGGGTCGGCACATGAATCCTCTTCTTAGATTCTCCCTGTCAAACCGCGCGTTCTCTGATGGATTTCGAGCAATCAAGTCTTTTCGCGCTACTTCATGTTATCCTAGGTCTACTCCTACCCCGTCTTACCTCATCAACTTGACACAAATCACTTCTTATTACCGGGCATCTAGGTCTACGTTCGGTATATCCAAACCATTTCAAAGTTCCCTCATATTTGCTTAATTGGCGCCACCCCCAATTTGTTGCGGATGCCCTCATTTCTTGGTCACTCTTGTGTGGCCACCCATCCACCTAAGCTTCTGCGTTTCAGCTACACTCATCAGGAACCATACAACAGAACTGGCCTCATTGGCTCCCGATAAACATTTCCCTTCAATTTGAGAAGAATATTATGGTCACACAACACCACAGAAGCACCAGAAGCAGACCTCCACTTTGCCAACCTGCTCCAATCCTATGGGCAACGTCCTCGTCATCTTACTATCCTTCTGAACTATTGATCCAAGATACCTAACATGACTTCTTTATCGAGTAATCAGTTATTTTCTTTGGGGTGCAGATATGTATCACAACAAGTACATCTGCTGGCTTAGATCAAATTCTGCCATGGATGTTCTACCATAAAGTTATTGGTGTCACAACCTTTTTGCTTTTTGTGGAAGGGAAGGCTGCATCTCCTAGCGTGTCGAAAGTCCTGGAATCTCTTCCTGTGAGTTTGCAAGATTGTGCTCCTCCACCAGTCCTAAACCTTATAGTTTGAAATCAGAACACTGATTGCTCGACTTTTGTGTTTTCTCAGGGAGTAAGAGTAATATACAGAACAAAAGAGCTAGAAGAACAACAAGCTAAGAGGTCAATTGCTTCTGCTTTTTTGATTTTTTCATTACGCATACTGAATTGTGAGAAGTAGATTTACTGAATCTTCTAACATATTATGTTTTTTGCGCTCTTCTTTTATTCGTCTTTTTATTGTCCAAATGCATTTACTAGTGTTCAGTGTTGTCCTGTTTTTTACTTGGTTGTTTTGGTTAAACTATGGAAGTGCTATACTTAACGACCTATGAATGACTTACTATCAGCTGTTAAATACTCTGGTGTACTAAATTGCATACCTCTTCCCATCTCGTTAGTCGGATTTGGAACGAGACATGGCTTTCAAGTTTCTTTTACAAACCATGCAATTATGAGCTATTTGTGAAGCAATCTCTCAATATGGAAATGGCTATCGTCATGGCAAGGGTATGGATGCTTCTCTTTTAATGTATCAGGACAATCATCCACTACATTTGTTGTCAGAAATACAGAAGACCTGTTAATGAATGCACCCTTGAATCTTAGGAACTTGGCATGGACTGGATAATTCATCTTGACACGGATGAGCTACTACACCCAGCTGGTGCTCGGGAGTATTCCTTGAGGCAGTTGCTGCTTGATGTGCCTGGGAATGTGGATATGGTCGTTTTCCCAAACTACGTGAGCGATTCAACATACCATCACTGAAATTATTGCAAACAGTGACCATTTAATTGACATCCTCAGTTTTTAATCCTGTGTGTACTTTTCTTTAGAAGATGATGATAGATTCAGAATCACATTTATTTGTTGATTGTTTAGGAGAGCAGTGTTGAACGAGATGACATCAAGGACCCTTTCACAGAGGTACTTTTCTATAGTGTTCATCTCATTTACAGTTTTGTTCTCACAAATATATTCATGGAATTGGATAAAGTAAGCAAAGGAAGAAAAGAATATGTAATATTTCTTTTGACACCCAACTGTACTGCCTAGAGGCGCATATGGGTACACCTATAGTTTTTGCATACTTGGTAAGTATTTGCATGCAGCATATTGCTTGATTTATCTGCGGATATTGGATACCCTTCACCCGGTGACAATTCTAGCTTTTCAAATCATCTTCAAGAGTAGTGGCTTGCTCCCAACATTTTCTCAAACCTAAAAGGGGATTGAAGGAGCATGATTGACTAGCTAGCATCAAAACTACATTAGTTAGTGATAATATGGAATCTCTGCTACACTACCTAGTCAATTTGTCCTGTTTCATGGGGGGAAGTCCACAAGGATAATGTCAGGATTGAAGTGCTGAAGGGCGCATTCAGCCTCTGCTAAACCTGAGAGCAAAGAGAACCTTTTAGTTACTTTATCAATTTGCAATTTGCTTATTGATAGCCTTATGTTTGCTTGAAGTGGAGCATTTAGATATATTCTCTGACCCATTTAATTTTGTTGAATCTGGGCAAATAGGTATCAATGTTCAAAAAGAACTATGACCACCTTCCGAAGGATACATACTTTGGCCTCTATAAAGAGTCGACCCGTGGCAACCCAAACTACTTTTTGACTTATGGAAATGGAAAATCTGCTGCTCGAGTTCGGGATCATCTACGTCCCAATGGTGCTCACAGATGGCACAATTACATGAAAACCCCAAAGTATACCAATTCTATCTTCTCATGCGTTCCTATGTTCTGTTATGCAGGTGTATCTTTCCTACTGTACATGGACTACACTCAACTGCGCCTTTGTTCTGTTATCTGCATTATTAGTTAACTTTCCTCTTGAATTTTTAAAGCTTGATGGGTTGCATCAGTTTCTTCTGAGATTGGGATCCCTATCATATCAATAGGCTGTCATAACTAATCTCGTAAATACCTTGGACAGTGAGATCAAATTGGAAGAGGCTGCTGTCCTACACTATACCTATGCCAAATTTTCGGACTTGACTTCTAGACGAGATCGATGTGGCTGCAAGCCTACAAAGGAGGACGTTAAAAGATGCTTTATGTTGGAGTTTGACAGAGCCGTGAGTTCATTTGCCTTTTAGTTTTTTCTTTTCCTTTCTTTCCCGTCGTTCATTATTGTTGTTCTCATTGTTTTACAGCCATCTACTAGATTTTGCTGCATCAGATGAATTCAATCTAGTATGCAATGATAGGTTGTGACACTAGTGTAGGTTTTTATTGTTGATGACTAATGAAGTGGAGATGATATATAGGCTATCTCTTGATATTCTTATACTCACAGCGATCATAGCCACTGGTGTACCACTTACTATCTTGTAAATGGTTTCGTTGCATATTGCAGGCATTCATAATTGCTTCAACGGCAACGGAGGAAGAAATGCTTAGCTGGTAATATTTATATTGCTATTACCACTTTTTACCCAGACTGTGGCCATTTGGATTATTTAATTCACTGGGAACCCTTACCCTATGAACTGCAGTACCACTATTATGTGGATATGCTTAGCTTTTAGACATCTATATGTAGTGAACTTATTGATTTTGTTTCTCTCCTCCTTAAGGTACCGTGAACATGTTGTGTGGACTGACAATACAGTAAATTTGAAACTGTTAAGGAAGGGCATTTTAAGTCGCATATACGCTCCCATGGTAAGCAGAAAATAAAATTCTTGAGCAATATGCTATTTCTTATTTGAACTGTTTCTCTGAAGTAATAGTAGAGTTTGAGTTGACATGCATTTGGTTTTTAACATCATAGGCGCACAGGTTCTACTCTTTATTGGTATAAAAAGAAGAGGTAGGCGTGGGGGGTGGGGTGGGAGAAATGAAAGAGTGGAGAGCATGAGAAAATTTCCATTTTTAAAGTGCTGAAATGAATATTACAGATGCAATAACCTCAAGGATGGCTATAATTAAAAATCTTGTAATAATTTTCTATTTGCTTCAGCTTAAGAATTCCTTTGTGATGCAGCACAGAAATTGAAGAATAAGAACATAATAGTTTGCTCACCCTCCCGCGGGGGTTACGCTGGTCCACAGACTATTTTGTGTCCTCCAGCAGGACTTTATGTACCTACAGGCAAAAGAGCAAGGCACAACGTTGCTAATAAAATTCTTAGCTCTCAAAAACTGAATCCAAAGTGATTCCTTGACACTTTATTAATAAGGAATCACTGAAACCCTAATTACCAATGAAGTACCAAAATGCGGAAGCAATAACAAATAACTGAAGATGATAAAAATCAAGTAAACGGTGTAGACAATAAACAAATTAACGACGCGAAGCTTTAAGGTCTGATCCCTATTCCCGAATTTTGAAAGATTTGCTTCCGATGAATTGAATGCATAGTCTTGCTCCAACGAATCAGGATCTAGCCTGAGCTGTAATCCACGTCCAATCATTGGCCCGATCGCAACGCCATTTGACCAAGAACTGCCTGTAGCAGCAGTGCCTTGTTGACAAGATCCGCTCATCAACCACGTCCTCAATCACCTCAGCTGCCTGCTTCTTGGATGAAGTATAGGATGGTCAGGCGGAACTGCTAGTGGTGATAATGACATGGAAGTGGATGGGAGAGGAAGGTGGTGGAGGGAGGCCCAAAAGGTGTGATAGGAATATCTTCAGGCTCATGGCAAGGGGTACTGTCCGCCGCTTATCTGATTGCCGTGTCATGTGGGAGGTCCTCCTCATAAAAATCACCTCTAATCTTGTGTCATAGACGATGCCTGTAGAGCCTATAAGTCGTAAAGGTGGGAAAAATTACGTGGATAGTTATCTGAAAATTCTTGGTACTTGTGATGAACAGCTGCTGCAGACTCATATTTATTGCTCAAAATGATTTTCCTACGTATCTCAGCATGTAAATTATGAGTGTGAGGTGCAAATGACTCAGCAGAGTCACCCTTCCCAGGTGCAATGGGAGTTGGAAACAAGTCTATACCTAACCGAGGTTGGTATCTGAAATTGGCTCATACCTAGAACAATTGACAGAGCTATCATAAGAAAACTCTGCCATAGGCAAGATACAATCCGGACTTGAGAGCTGATCTCTAACAAGACGTCTAAGTAAATTGTTGGAAAATTCCGAAGAAGTATATGTTTTAGAAATATAGCAACCAATAATTTCCCCACAATTTATAGTACTTCATGAACACGAGAATGTATAAAACGAGACCAAAAAGAAACTAGCCAATTGCTTGGTTGATCTAATAGGTGGCTACAACGTATTGAGCTTCTCCTTACAGCTTCCCTCTTATGACTGCACAAGACGCTGGGGAGTGGATCCTAACTTTCACAAAGCTATATATATATATATATATATATATATATATATATAGAGAGAGAGAGAGAGAGAGAGAGAGAGAGAGAGTGGGGGGGGGGGTTCTTTTTCTAGCTACAATTGGATTCTAGGATCATTAGGTTATCGCATAACCTCCTTATGAGAATCTATTAGTTGTAGTTAACACCATTAAATTGCCTCTACAAGATATTCACAAACAAAATCAGTAGTCATTATGCTAATGACTAGCAAATAACTTGAAGTCTCCACTTCCATTGTCAAGATAAACCATCTCATTAAGCACTACAACCGACTAGATGATGTCTCTAAACTCATATGAGGTTGCGAACATAGCTCTTTTAGTGTATATATAACAAGAGATATATCTCCCGTGTATATGCATCTTTATACACAAATAATATTGCATGTGATGTTGAGATAAAAGAGTAACATGCAATGACCACTTAACAAAACATGCGCTATTATAAAATCTAGAAATAATGTCAAACAGATAACATGATTTCAGGGCAAAACCTAACGTAGATCCACTAGCTACCTCGGTTTGACCTTTAATGTGAGGATACTGTGCAGTGGAAAACTGGAGCCTAGTGCTAGCTGTCTTTAAGTTCTCTAAGAATAACTGTAACGACCTAGACCTGGTCCACAGTCCCACCACAGGGTAACGCCTCCTGCAAAAGGGCTAACCAAGTAGGTATTTATAAGTTCATGGGTAATGTTTTCACAAATTAGCCCGCATCCGATGTGAGATATCACAATCTCCTCTCCTTATACCTTTGCGGCGTCGCTAAGGCTCGATGACACAGCCCATAATCTTCCTCTCTAGCCGATGTGGGATGTACTTGGCTCAACCTTTATTGTCCCAATCATCCTCTTGATGTGGGATATACCCAGGTTCTTGATGTGGGATATCACAATCTCCCCTCCTTATACCTTTGTGGCCTCGCTAAGGCTCAATGACACATAGCTCATAATTTTTCTCTCTAGCCAATGTGGGATATACTTGGTTCACCCTTTGTTGCCCCAATCATCCTGTTGATGTGGGATATACCCAAGCTTGCCTTCGTCTCCCCAAGCAATCGGCAACCCGACTGTATTGCCTAGCCCAAGCTTTCGAGAGACGGCTCTGATACTAGCTGTAATGATATCGTCCATGGCCCCACCACGGTGCGATGCCTCCCGCGAAAGAGCTAGCGAAGTAAGGTACTTATGAGTTCATGGGCAAGGCCTTAAAAGCGAATAAAAAATCATACATCCTTTGTGGGATATAACAACTCATCATTTCACATCTCTATTGGACACAATTGTCTTTGGGTGACACTGCAAGCAATTTAAAGAAATGACCTTGAGTCTTTGCTAAAGAAAACCTTGCTATGTTCGAAGCATCAGCAAAACCGTTTTGCTAGAAAATAGTGTTATTATCTTCAAAAGCGGTGCACTACGATAGAAACAGTGTTGTGCTTCCATGCGAAAGAGGGCATGAGGTACAGGAAGAGGGGTGGACATACCGGTATTCTGCTTCCTCAACTTAGCTGTCTAATATGTACGATAAGGGGAAACAACTAGCTACATCACGCTTAAGGCTCGGCTAAAAGAATCTAACCTCGACAAGTGAAATCAGTTTTATCATGACCTAAATGACTAGCTACCGCACCTGCATGTATCTCCCAAATCAAACAATCTCCCAAAGACATGCTAGGGATGCACAAATATTCGCCCTTAAATAGGTAACCGTCAGGAATGACAAAATCAGTGACCAGAGGGAATTACGATCCTGAAGGGCTGCTTTAGGGCTTACTAAAATCTCAGAAAATAGAGTACTTGCGAATAACTCTCAAAACCCACATTTCAGAGTCGTGGAGTGTAAAGTGTCTAAGGTCCTACGTTACCAGAAATCACTGGTACACCTATGTTTTGTGATTTGGATCGCGAATTTCAGCGTTCGACAATTGTGAGAGAGACAGAGAGATAGAGGGAAGAGAGAGGGTTAATTCTTCAGCGAAATAGTGAGAGAGGACTGGTCGAGTTGTGCTTTGAAGTTCGCAAGTATATTAGAATTTTAGGTAGGTGAGTGTGATGTTGAAGACTGCAACGTTGCTCAATCTTTTTTCAATTAGCGTGTATTTACTAATGTTTCCAACAAGAGAACTACTAAAAGACAGCTGGCCAACTCATTTTACAACGTGTCAGTTCCCAAGGCTAAAAGTCTCACTTGTATCTGTTGACTCAATATTTACAACTTTTGTTGCTTCCTGAGTAGACCTCGCAAACGGATATACCCAACGGGTACGGGTAAAAACCGACCGGGTACAGATAAAACGGGTCGGGTAAATTTTACCCGATTTTTCCCATGTAGCCATTTTAAGGCTTGTACCCTACCTTTGCAGGTAGGGTATTACCCGCGGGTAAACAATTAAATTTTTAATTTTTTGATAAACATAATATAATTACTATAAAATACCAACTATCTAGGGCTATTTTTTTGTCTTTTATTTCTTTTGCTTTTTCAGCTACCTAACATCAGTAACATGTTCCCATGTTCTTCATTTCCAAATTTCACCAAAAAAATAAAAAATATATCAACTGAAATGTTAAATACCATAGCCCATTGACCCATTCCCCAACCACAATTCAAAATAAAACAAATTAAATTTCCAATATATATACAATCCTATTTCCTACTAAGTACTAACAATCTATAATACAACAACTACAACTTTTATCAAAAAAATAAAACAAAAAAATCACTGCAACTAAATTTCAACAAATACATCATATCATGTGTAAATAATGAAAATTAAATCTTCCATTCCTCGCAGAATTCGTGTCAATCGACGGTGAATAGAGGGTAAAAGGGCGACGCCTTGGTGATGCAAGCTTTAGATCGGCAGTGGACTGGACGATTGGCTGCCGACGGCGGCCGACTAGCAAGTGGAGACTATTGAGTGAGGGTGAGGGATAAAGAGAGAGGAGTGGCACAGATTTGTGAAATGAGAGATAGAGAGAGTCTGGCGGCGTAGATCTGTGAGGAGGTGAGGGATAGAAAGTGTGGCGCTGTAGATCTGTGAGAGGGCTGAGTGGTTGACGATAGGTGGCGGTAGGCGGTGGCCTTGTTAGTTGTTAGAGTGAGGTGGAAGACGGCGGTAGATCTTGATAGCGGGGCGGTGGCAGAGAGGAAGAGGACGGCGTGAGAGAGAGAGAGGGGAGTTTGAGAGGTGAGACGTGGGAAGAAAAATGAGAGTGAATATAGTTAGGGCACAAAGTACTTTATATACGAATGAAAATCGGGTAACCCGCCATCTGACCCGGGCCGACCCGAAAATTACGGTTCGGTTCGGTCTGATTTCAGCGGGTCTCTAATATACATACCCGTACCCTGGGTTTTTTTGGACGGGTACGGGTCGACCCACGGGTACAAGCCAAAAATTGCCAGGTCTACTTTCGAGAGAACATAATCTAAACAAAATATCTTAGGAGTTTAAACAAAATATTTGTTATAACATACTTTGTTTAGTTTCTTATATTCATTTCCTCATCAACATCAGTCCTAATCCTGTAAGAAGGCCATAAGAATAAGCTAAACGTGTGTACAAAAGCATTGTATTACTAATGGAGTGAAGGTGGTACTAGATTCCGTGATAAACGTCCTACAAAAAATGGCTAACCCATGATAACTCTTGGCCTCGTGAATGTTAGAAGGCTCTAGCCCACTACCTAGTGGACCTTTCTTTCTCCGGATCAGCCGGAATTCCATCATGGACACCACAAACCTAAGGATCACCATAGAGGACTGCACAAATCGACGCTTCTTCAAATTGATGTTAAGCCTTTAACGACGGATCTAACACCTAATGTAAGTGGAGTCAGTATTCTTCTCGGGTCTTACTATAAATGAGGCCAATGAAAGACGAAGCACCTGGTTCATCACATCTTATCTCAAAGGCAGTCTTCCACTGATCACCCCCTCAGATAGCGCTGATGGTTATTTAGATGAAGATGCTGCAGACACTGAATCGACGGTTGTACTGAGAGTGGATGACGGGAGGCTGTAGTGATGCTGATTGGCGAGGATCAGGTTGCATGGCTGTGATGCTCTGATTTTGGTGGAAGACTGTCGCTATTTGAAAACGGGTGGATGGTAATGGTGTTAGCGATCTGAAGTGTTGTGCAGTGGTGGCTATGACGTGTTTGATGATGAATGTGCACCGGTGTCTATGATGTATTTATGCTCTGATTACCACTTTGATGCACTACAGAAATTGAAGAACAATAACTCACCTTCGAGTTGGGGGTCACAGACTATTTTGTGCCCTGCAGCAGGATTTCACATACCGCAGGCAAAAGGGCAAAGCAAAACTTTGCTATAAAATCCTTCATCCTCAAAAACGGAACAAAAAGTGATCCCTTTACGCTTATATTTTAGGGAATCGCCAAAACCCTAGTTACAGATGAAGTATCAAAGTGCCCAAGCAATATTAAAGAAAGGAAGAGAGGAGATTTATAGAACTCATATGAACGGTCTATATGATAGATAGATTAAGGACGCCGCTGTGAAGCCCAACACTTTGAAGTCCAATCCCTATCACCGAGGGCTTTTTGGGGTCCTGCGCATGGGGGTGGGGTGTGTGGGGGTGTTCCATTTTGATGTCCTGAAATAAATATGAAAAGGTGTAAAATCGAGAATCTTGTGATACTTTGCTTCAGCATAAGAAATCCTGCAAAGCCCACGTATCCATTTGCGTTACTGATCTTCATAGGTTATTGTTTTTATGTTCCATTGGTATCCTGAATCAGTAGCTTCTTGAGAAGACGTACTCATTCTAAATGCTCTGTAAAACACAATAGTATATGCTATACAACCTTGTCATATGCTGTTATTTTTCTTTTGCATCCAAGTGATATTGATGAGCATTATCTTCCAAATTTGATTTTCACTTCTTGTTATATGTTTCAGGCTATAGTTCAAGGTTTGAGGGAGTCTGGTGTGTTCAGCTCTGTCATTGCATCTGCTCAGGCAAGACTCTCCAAGGACAAATTCTTTGCATCGATTGAGAGCAGCAACTCATCCAGGGCTGCTGCATCGGAATCACTTCCCTCAAGAAAGATCGGCAGAAGCAAAGAGTCTCGGGCAATTGCTAGGAAGGCTTTAGGAGTTGCAGCTACTACATCTCACGAAGCAGCTGTCCCGCCACTGTCTCCCCCAGGAATTGATGGTCGTGACCTTATAACTGAATCATAATTGTTCTGTTAGCCCGATTGCTGCTTCTGTTCTGGGGGCGCAAGGTAAATGATTTGGGAGAGATTCAATGCATGTTTATGGTTGGGGCTGGCACTGTTTCTAGCTATTCCTGGTCATCGCCAATGCATAGGTGCATCGAGAGAGAGAGAGAGAGAGAGAGAGAGAGAGAGCTTTGAGGCTCAAGCTATTACTCGTGTGGCATACGCGTCCCATAGCATTTAAATTGATTCTTAATTCATGTATTGATTCAATCGTTTTACATTGTATATAATACAGTTCGGGTGTCGTCTGATTTCTTTTTGTGGCTCATTATGGAAAATTTTCTACGGCCTCGTGGACTAAGGATATCCTTTTTGTGATGCAACTTCCCGTGGACTCGGATATCCTCTTTGTGAGGCCCCTTTTGCCCTATTATGTAATTCTTTTGAAAGTGTTTGTTTCACTCAATTTTTTTTTTCCAAAGGAACAACCAGAACTGTAAGTTTATATGGCCTGTCAGTATGGTGATTTGTTTCATCCATTGAAAGGACGTTTGCTTGCTTTTGACAAGGTGTTAGAAATACAAAGTTGTGGCAACAAGTATGAGATTGGTCGCCAAAGATAGGAAAGAGGATGGGAAAATTAGGAAAAGATGGGATTTAGAGTTAAATATTTATAGATGAGGGGTTTGTATTGGGAAATTGTGAAAAAGTGGGGTATATTTTGAAAATCTCTGAAAAAAGGGTTTTGTTTGAAAAAAATGGGTTTTTTGAAACCATATCTTTTCCCATCACCAAAATACCCCACCCTCTGTTTGTCCCACATCAGACTTTTGGATTGATAATATTCTCAGCATTTTCTTCTTTTTCCAGCCAAACTCTCTGGCTCCCTCTCTCTCCATTTTCATCTGCCAACAACTCCTCAACGCCGGCCACTTTCTGGCGACGACACGGCGACGGCGCATCCACCTTCCAGCGACGCGATCTACATCCCTCTCTCAAAACCAAGTGTCTTTACTCTCTCTCTTTCCCCGATTCCATCTGCCGGCGGCGACGACACCTCCACCTTCCGACAACAACGATCCATGGGTTTCAAAATCGATCTATAGCCGTCGACGATGACACCCTTTCTCTCCGTGGGTGCTGAAATCGATCCATTGGCAACGTCGACTCCCTCTCTCTCTCCTCCAAACCGAACCTTCCAGCGACGACATAGTTGGACAGCACCTTACGGCTGTATCACCTCCACCTTGATCACCCAAGTTTGGATTGTGCTGTCTATTTGTGGATTGCTTGGGTAAGCTATATTGTATTACATATTACTGTAATTTTCTACTTTGTGTTCTGCGCATGTAGGAGTTCTCTTTGTATCAAATTATGGTCCCTTGTTCTACTTTCAAGCCTTGCTTGATTAATTGTCCTCTCTGAGCTATGTGCATATTTTTAACTAAGTTTCTGAATGCCGAAACAGAGATTTTAACTGTACAATATTTGCTCATTCACTTGTCAAGACATCAAGTAGTCGTATTGGACTTGGTAATCATCATTTTGGATGAGGGCTATATGCTTATGTATCTAAACTCTCCTGAATTGCGTGTTAAAGTCAGAGAGTGGACTGTTATTGAGAGAAAAATGAATGCTGCGATTCGTCATATCCTGAATAAGTTTATCCAATCATTAAGTTTCTAAGTCTATCTCCCCTTGGCCTGTCCTTGTGTTTGGTTTATCTACGACAAGTAAACTGGCACATCTGAGTGTTCAAAGTGGGAACCTGTAATCAAATGAAAGAGAAAACGATATGAGCTTATCCATTTTGTTACTAGACGTACAAAGTACAAACCATGTTCAACATAGGAGTGTCCGTTGAAATAGGCTTCTGATGTGTATTTGGGCGTTCGATAACTATTGTGACGTCCTTGTAAGTGCGCAATATTTGGTTTGGATGTCAGATAAATTGCCTCGTATTCATAATTGCTTTATCTATCTTTCAACGAAATCCTGCCTTTTGGTTTGCAGGCGGAATTTGATCCTATAAGATGGCTGGATAAATCGTTAATACAGATATGCTCTCGGTTTGGTGATTACCAGAAGGACAGTTCGTCTTCTTTTATTTTATCGCCACGGTTCTCAATATTTCCTCAGTTCATTTTCCACTTGCGCCGTTCTCAATTTGTTCAGGTAGATGCTATTTTGTTTTCCTTTGTTGGCATGTACAACTAGAGATTCGTGTAAAGTAATCTTTATTTTTTTGAGCTTCAACTCATGAATATTCTCCCTCTTGTCATTTAATTCAGGTCTTCAACAACAGTCCAGATGAGACAACATATTTTATTAGTGCAATTCATTTATTGTTTTCAACCATGAGAATCCCTTGTTAGGTGAATAATCCATCTTTGTTGAGTTAATTATCTTTTGCTCTGCACATTGATTTATGGAGACTCAAAATTTTTGTTCCTATAATATTATTGGCATTTGCCATCCTGGTTCTAGTTAAGTGGACAACGGCGAACAGTCTCCAAATACTCTTTCGTCGTTCGATTGGATACGACGATTGTACTAAGCTAACCGCACCACTGCATTTGTCTGTTATTTTCAACCATTTGCTCATGTACTAAGCGAACCGCACCACTACGACAATTCTCCTAATTAATTTGTTGTTGTAAGTATACTATTATTGCAGGTGTTGACAAATTGCTTGCATTACTACCTTCGGAAGCCGAAAATAGATGACGATAGTTACTAACTTGCATGTCTGTACACTTGGTATACTTCTTCCTGAGAGTGAGCATAAAATTTGATGTCTCTGGAAATTAATAGTCTCCTTTAATTGAGATACTTGGCACAACAATTATTGGTACAAGAAATTTTTCTAGACATCTATTTGATGACATAAGTGTCTCCTATTCATACTAAATAAATTACTTTGTACCCTTTTGACACACTGTTGTGATTATGGTGTGCCATAAACATTATCCGAAAAATGTTAGATTTTAACCTTTTGGGTAGCCTAAGCTTTATCCGGGTGGTTGGCTGGATATTTTAGGCTTTGCCAGTTGCCACAGCCTTTGCTGTTTCCTTTTGCAAATTCTTAGTTCACCCTATTAAGGGTGATGTATCTTTGAAGTGAGGTATATGGTCTAGCAAATAGTAGAGCTGTAAATAAGGGAAATTATTAGTCCGAGCACCATGTCATTAAGCTCCGTGTTTTTTTTATAGGGGAAGGGCTTATGTCCGAGCACCATTTCATTAAGCTCCGCTCTTGTGTTTACCACTACCCTCAACTTTGTCATCATCATTGCAACCATTACTACGATTATGGTTCTTATACAACCATCTCGCGAACTACACGCCAACACCATTGCATCCATCGCTTGTCGGACCTACTACAAATCTCAGTCTCATTAACAGTGCTGCCACTTGAACTATTCAATTACCACCATCACGTTCACAATCATTGTCATCTTTACAGTTCCCACCACCGTCGTACTGTGACATCTACCACTGGAAGCTCCATAATACCATAACCATAACTATTATAATTTTCCGTTGTTATTGATCAATGGGGGAAAAATTAATTTTTTACTCATTTATCTTTAGATTTACTTTTGTTATCTTCCAACTCAATCTTAGCTTGCCACAAGTTAATCTTCAATTGAAATCAAATCTCTTTTTAGTTAAAACTGAGTGTAACATGTTAGAACTTAACGGTATAATTAATAAAAAATTAGATTCCTTTGAAACTTACCTTTAGCTACCTCAAAGAACGAATGTTGAGAGTGTCTAATTATGTTGGAATTTATACGTCTTCTTTCATATGTTCCAAAAGAATAGTAAATTTTCCCAACGACAAAAAAAAAAAGCACTCTTGCCGAAGGTGATTTTAAGTGAAACCATGTTTATTTGGTAAAATTTACATAAATGCATTTATTAGTTTTCGCAATTACTTATCACGATGGTAATTTGGGGTGTCGGATCAATTGCACCGGACAAACATCCTTGTAATATGACAACGTATTTAGAACTCCTTATGGTTATTCGTAGCAAAAGGAGTACAACGTGAAAGCTCCAAATTTAGCAATAATATAAACACTTCTCAAAGTGTGTGCAAATATACAATATAAGTCTTGCCCAACTAAGTAGGTGGACTACGACGTGCAAAGTTGAAGCTTACGTGGCAGATACAGATGTTTCAAAGGAATCCTACATGGCATAAAGATATAGTTCTAAAAATCGGATGTGTCGTAATTTTTAACCAAATGTTTCCCCCTCTTTTCTATTTTCCCTCCAATCCACCCACTGCAACACAGCCGCAACACATTTTCTGTGGTGACACCAGTCACTTTCTGTGGAAACACAAGTCAGTTTCTGCAAAATTGCGTATTCGATTGTGCTGATGCCCAAGTCATTTTATGCAAAAATTACAGGGTGCATGGCGCCTGCTTTGTTTTTTGATGGGACCACTACATATGTGGGATGACCTTGCGGGAACCACACACACACACATTGCCCTTACACGGCTGAGATCATTGAGGGTTGTCAGTATGCTCCGTTTTGATGGGAACGCAAAGCATATCGTTTCGTCACCTCTCCGTTAGGGCGCATTTTATCGGCCCAGCTACGCATGGTTGTTGAGGCCGTAAGGAGTCCGATGCAGAGTGGTTGATGTGTTTACCGACCAAGCATAGAAGAACGTTGTAGACGCAAACGGTTTGTGGTGACACCAGTCATTTTCTGTGGAAAGACAAGTCAATTTCTGCAAAAGTGCGTGTCCAATTGTGCTAATGCCCAAGTCGTTTATGCAGAAATTACGGGGCGTGTGTGTGTTGGTGGAGTCAGTGTCTCTCGGTTTGGAAAAAAGTCTCGATTTGAGGGAAATATGGGGTGGGGGTGGGGTGGCTGCAGCAAGGTGGGGGGTAAGGGTGGGGTAGGTAACCTTGCGGGTGGGGGGATGGAGTGGGGGTAGGCCGCATTTTACACATAAGTGTTGAGAAGAAAATGATCCACTTGGGAGTGTGTTTACCGATCAATCATAGAAGAACGGTGTACGTTCTGGGTGAAACTAGTCACTTTCTGCAGAAACTTAAGTCCTTTTATGCAAAGTGCATGTCGGATTCTGCCGACGCCCCAGTCTTTTTATGCAAAAGTTACGGGGGGCACAAGCGCTACTTTTGCTTTGTTGAGACTCCTAAAAAAAATGACCTTGTGGGAACTACGCTTTCCCTTACTAAGGGGGTTGGGATTGAAGAAACGGATGCGCTTTAGCCGTTTTGTTATGGAAATCAAAGCATTTTGTCATCTCTCAATTAGGCCGCATTTTTTCGGTCCATATATACACGTAGTTGTTGATGAGATAATGATTGGAGGAAGAAAATGGTTGCTCTGATTCTTTGTTTTTGTTGTGAAATGTCTTTGATGTTTAAAATTTTCATTTCGGAAGAGATTGAAGAAGGAGATTCGGTATTGCATCTGCACATAAACGACTTGGGCATTGGCACAAACCGACAAGCACCGTCGGGTATAAGTACCTGCTTGTCTGCACAAAATGACTTGTGTCACCTAAAACGTGTACAACCTTTTGCGCAAGCGCAAATGACTTGACTATCCTGTAAGGTGCTCCACTTGTGCACGGTTTGCTCTGTCTGGAAGCTTGTATTTGTTCGCGGTACGGCAGAGCGCGTCATTTTTTGGGACTTATGTACCGGTACCCCAAGGGTAGGTTTCAATCGCAAATGGTTGGCCACAAATACCACATCAATTGCGAGATCCGTTCACACCAAGAAGGAATGGATAAAACCCAACAATTGAATGGTTCATCAAATGTTGCGGTTGTGTTGCAGTGGGTGGATTGGAGGGAAAATAGAAAAGAGAGGGAAACATTTGGTTAAAAATTACGACACATCCGATTTTTAGAACTATATTTTTGTGCCATGTAGGATTCCTTTGAAACATTTGTATCTGCCACGTAAGCTTCAACTTTGCACGTCGTAGTCCCCCTACTTAGTTGGGCAAGACTTATATTGTATATTTGCACACACTTTGAGAAGTGTTTATATTATTGCTAAATTTGGAGCTTTCACGCTATACTCCTTTTGCTACGAATAACCATAAGGAGTTCTAAATACGTTGTCATATTACAAGGATGTTTGTCCGGTGCAATTGATCCGACACCCCAAATTACCATCGTGATAAGCAATTGCGAAAACTAATAAATGCATTTATGCAAATTTTACCGAATAAACATGGTTTCACTTAAAATCACCTTCAGCAAGAGTGCTTTTTTTTTTTTTGTCGTTGGGAAAATTTACTATTCTTTTGGAACATATGAAAGAAGACGTATAAATTCCAACAGAGGCTCAACATTCGTTCTTTGAGGTAGCTAAAGGTAAGTTTCAAAGGAATCTAATTTTTTTATTAGTTATACCGTTAAGTTCTAACATGTTACACTCAGTTTTAACTAAAAAGAGATTTGATTTCAATTGAAGATTAACTTGTGGCAAGCTAAGATTTAGTTGGAAGATAACAAAAGTAAATCTAAGGATAAATGAGTAAAATTAATTTTTCCCCCATTGATCAATAACAACGGAAAATTATAATAGTTATGGTATTATGGAGCTTCCAGTGGTAGATGTCACAGTACGACGGTGGTGGGAACTGTAAAGATGACAATGATTGTGAACGTGTGGTAATTGAATAGTTCAAGTGGCAGCACTGTTAATGAGACTGAGATTTGTAGTAGGTCCGACAAGCGATGGATGCAATGGTGTTGGCGTGTAGTTCGCGAGATGGTTGTACAAGAACCATAATCGTAGTAATGGTTGCAATAATGATGACAAAGTTGAGGGTAGTGGTAAACACAAGAGCGGAGCCTAATGAAATGGTGCTCGGACATAATCCCTTCCCCTATAAAAAAAAAATTGGTTACTTTTCGTATGCACATGGCAGGGCACAACGCCACATATATTGTGAAATCCGCCCACGCCAAGAAACAATGAAGGATCCCAAAAAGTGATGCGCTTTCCTTGTGCACGAAGCGAACGAAGACAAGCTTCAACTATGATCAAACCGTGCACAAGTGGAGCACCTTGAGGGATAGTCATATCGTTCGCGCTTGTGCGCCAAGGTTGTACACGGTTTATTTTACACAAGTCATTTTCTGTAGAAATGCAATGTACACGGTTTAGGTGATACAAGTCGTTTTCTGTAGAAACGCAAGTACTTTGCGCGAAGGTGCATGTCGGTACGTGCCAATCCCCAAGTCATTTCTGTGCAGAAGCAATACTAAACATTTTTTGATAGGGGAAGAGCTTATGTCCGAGCACCCCAAGGTTACTTTTCGTATGCACGTGGTGGGGCACAATACCACATAGATTGTGAAGTCCGCCCAAGCCAAGAAACCATGAGTAAGTCCCAAAAAGCCATCGCTAAATCTCTTTTGGTAATTAATTATTTTTGAATTAGATATCGCGTTGACCAGATAAGAGACTACAGAAGCGGTCACTGATTTTTTGTTAGCATTTATTTTTTTGCGGTAAATAATCCTTATGTTTTTTTAGAGTCATGAATTCTGCATTTGATTCAGTAAAATCAGTAAAAAAAATCATTACACTGTCAACCTGAACTCGTCGGATCAAACAAAAAGCGGTTATTGCAATGGCACCACCAAATTTCATACACACGACGGCACATACAATTAAATACAGTTGAAGTCTCGCAAGTTTATTCAACCAAAAGAATGATGCCTAACACTCTCTTCACTACTAATAGGAACTAAAAATACAATACACTACATAAACTTATTTATTTGCTGCTGTATCTGTCGTGATTTCTTCATTGACTCGATGTATGACCTCATGAAGTTGTTTCGTCTGCATGATACTCGTAACCATCGTCATCACCAATAACCAAGGGATTCTTTCCTATGAAATCACCATCCTTTCTCGTTCGTGCGAGTATAGACAGAGAAGATGGAGTAAGCCGAAAAGTCTTGGCACTCTCGCACCTCATAAGCCTTCTTTTCTTCTCACTCTTATGTCCTCTTGCCCGCACGGTCATCAACTTTAGGCTCAAGTCCACGCTGCATGGAGCAAAAAAAATTAATTAACAACTCATTGAGACAGCCAATGTATGTTTATCAAAAAAGGTAATTTTGGGTAATATCCATACATAAATCTGCGACCCCACATATCAGCCTATAGAAGGACAATTGAACTTGTGCAATTATCAGCCAACAATAAGTACAGGCAATACTCGAAAATACTAAGTGGATTGCTTTCGACGTGCTCTGAGTATTTATCAAAGGATTACCGAAATTACAAAAAGTGAAGGTGATGACTAAGCTTGAAGCGATTTTCAACCACCTTTTACCTAACCAAGATATGAAAATCCAGACATAAGAGGCTGCTACAAGTCTAAAGTCAATAGTAACTGCACATGGCAGTCGCTATGAAATGCATGTTTAACCTAGATTAATCAAAATATAGTACAGTAATAGTTAAGTTGGTCCAAGACAGGCAATGGTGAACGAATTATTGAAGTAAGCTTCAATCAGGAGTAAACGCACTATTCGATATTATAGCAAGAGATAGCAGGCGTGTATATCGACCAGTGATGACAACAGTAACAAAAGCATCTGCATAAATAACACCAAACATATAGATTTCAAAGACGGCAAAATGAACTAGCTGGTGGCCGAGGGGAGAAGGGCCGGAGCGGGGGCACCGAAGCAGTGTAACAAGAAATACAATTGCACCTTTACTCAACACATCCACAAATCCTATTTTATATGAAACGTCTAAGTACTATCAAGACAAATCAATGCATGCTAATCAGCACGGGAAAGTGAGAGTCTCCCTTGCTAGGGAGATAACAAAGAGTCAAGTGTCCACCACCAAGATGTCCCACATATACAAGATGATTCCGATTTTGACCTAAAAGCTTAAGCCAATAGGTAATTTTCACACCATGCAGTGCATCTCAGCGTCCCACAGGTTTGACTGCTCATAAACATACATGAATAACTACATAGATACTGTGTTTTAAAAAAGTTACAATTAAGGACTGGAAACCAGACATAATATTCAGATAATTATGACCACCAATTAGATAAGAAAAAAATGGTCGTATAATAAAAGGCCCAAAATGATAACTAGATTAGCATGCATAAATGATAACTAGAAAAGTAGTAGGAATGACAAGCATCTCCGCACATCTGTACTTGCATTCTTGCAGAAACCGACTTGTGTCAATGTACTTCTACACCTTATTAGCATTTTGTGCAGAAAATCAAGGCGTTTATATTCTTGCAACCAATGCAAATAGAAACTTTGCCTGAAGCTTTTTATTCAGCAAAACAGCAGTACAGGAATGATCATTGCACAGATAGAGGGGAGGATCAAGAATTGCATCTTGAGCTGGAAAATTTTGAAGGATAATACAACAAATAGACAGTTAAGTGAGATGTGGAATCTGTGCCCAACATTAGATCGATGTACTAGTACAAGATTTGTATTCGTTGTATGTGATGAAATATTGTAAAGAGTAGAGATTTGCATATGAAATAAAGAAAAAGCCACGAGAAAAACTACAAAGAAATTCAACATAAGTGTAGTTATCATTGCATGCGTGCCCATTTGTTTCTTACCGAACCAATTGTAGTGCCAAAGTACCAACTGCATGATTTTGTCAAAAAACTGTACAATTTAAAAAACATAAAATAAAGTCACTCAAAGTACTCTCAATCAACCTAATACTACTGATTTTGGCAAGCAAGTCATTTTTAGTTGGAAATGCTGTGACCACTGCAATGCATTTTCCACAAAGACTTGTCATCAAAAGTTCAGTAAGTATCCACATATAAATACCCACAGTCGCTCCTCAATAACCCATCTCAAACATTGAACTGAACCCCCTAACTTGACACACACACACAAGCCTCTACCTATCACCCATATCCCCTTAAAACCCACCCCATTACGTAGAAGAAAAATCAATCCTCAAAATTTGGCATCATCTTGATGGGAATGAAGTCAGCTAGCCTCACTCCAATGGAGGGCAACATTTTGCTATGGATGGCTCTTAGTAGGTTAATTACATTACGGGAACGAAAATTTTGAGTCTCCATAAATCAATGTGCAGAGCAGAAGATAATTAACTCAACAAAGATGGATTATTCACCTAACAAGGGATTCTTATGGTAGAAAATAATAAATGAATTGCACTAATCTTAATGGTCATTCATAAGAACCAAATATAGAAGTTTCATAGACAACACAAAGCAGAAAATTCGAGTAATATGTAACACAATATAGCTTACCCAAGCAATCCACAAATAGACAGCACAATCCAAACTTGGGTGATCAAGGTGGAGGTGATGCAGCCGTAAGGTGCTGTCCAGCTATGTCGTCGCCGGAAGGTTCGGTTTGGAGGAGAGAGAGGGAGTCGACGTTGCTAATGGATCGATTTCAGCACCCATGGAGAGAAAGGGTGTCGTCGTCGACGACTATAGATCGATTTTGAAACCCATGGATCGTCGTTGTCGGAAGGTGGAGGTGTCATCGCCGCCGGCAAATGGAATCGGGAAGATAGAGAGAGAGATAGAGACACTTGGTTTGGAGAGAGGGATATAGATCGCGTCGCCGGAAGGTGGATGCGCCGTCGCCGGAAAGTGGACGACGTTGAGGAGTCGTCGGCAGATGGAAATGGAGAGATAGAGAGCCAGAGAGTTTGGCTGGAAAGAGAAGAAAATGCTGAGAATGATATTCCAATTCCAATTCCAATCCAAAAGTCTGATGTGGGACAAACAAGGGGAGGGATATTTTGGGGATGGGAAAAGATATGGTTTTAAAAAACCCATTTTTTTTTCCAACTAACCCCCTTTTTCAGAGATTTTCAAAATATACCCCACTTTTTCACAAGTTTTCAAAACAAACCCACCATCCCCAAAAATTTTATCCCAAAACCCACTTTTTCCTAATTTTCCCGAGGATCTATTGTGCTTACCACCACTTACTTTGGGCCTATGTGCGTCTAGCAATTTGACATAACAATTTTGATACCCATCACCTTTTAAGTTGTAATTTGGTGCTTAACTCACCAATCGGCAAAAAGGCATCCATTTTTAATTAGACGTTTGTTAAATTATGAAAGGCACAAAGGTCACTTCTCTTTCGACTCCACTAACTCCTCTGGCCGCGAGAACCTTTAAACCCAAAGCCCTCGTCATCATCATCCTGTTAAGTTGCTGGAAAAGAGGGTGGTGAGGGCAACTATGTTAAATCTTCTTTTCTACTTAGAGGTAATACAGACTCAAAGTTTCAAAATGTAACACTTATGTCCGTTGACAAACGGAATACAAAAATACTTGACGGTTTTGACAAAAGGACTTGATTGCCCCTGACTTTAAAATAAAATACCCACTTTGCCCCTTTAAACTCTGCCCCTCCCATTTTTTTTATCTTTTTTTTTGTTCTCTCTCTTTTCTTTCTCAAATTCAATCTTAAAACTCAATCTCTCAGATTCAATCCCACGCTACTCCTTCCCCGCACTCCCACCCCACCTCACCCTGCACCCCCACGCCGGCCCCGCCCCCACTCTTCCCCCCCACGTCGTCGCTGTCCCTCCTTCCCCACCATGCCGCAAGACCCCCAAGTCATCATGCATTTCCGGCTACTCCCCGGGCTTGAGCCAGCGGTGCACCGCACCTGCCTACAAAACAGAGACCTCGCCTTACAATCCTGAGGGCAGCGGCATTTTGGGGATTCTTTTTACGATGCGAGCGCCGATCCGTGAGCATAAGCGACGACGCGCTGGTCCTGTTCTCGCTCTGGTGCCCTAATTTGATTCGCCTTACCGATCCGTGAGCATATGTATACATAGTTGCTAAGAACTGCCATGGATTGAAAAAGTTCTCGTGGTGATGGTGATGGCATTGCCTGACGCCGGTCACTGCGGTGGGGCGCCCGCGACTTTGTTCTGCAAATTAGGGCTTCAAAGCCCTAATTTGCAAATTAGGGTTTTGAAACCCTAATCAATAGATTGAGACCTTTTGAGAAATTGCAGATTGAGAATAGATGCAAAGCTAGAGAACAAAATAATTTTAGGATTTTAAAACCCTAATGTTTAAATTAAGGCTTGAAATTTTAATTTTAAAATTTTAAAATTTTCTGTATATAAAGTATAAGGGGTAGTATCGTCAATTTAAAAATACGTATTGCTGACATCATTAAAAAAGTACACTTTTTGGACGGAATCCTGACGGATGGACACGGGTGATACATTTGAAACACTTTTGATCACGGAATGTTACATTTTGAAACTTTGTTTTCTCAACTGTAATTACCCCTAACCTCAGGGACATAGGTGTAATTAGCCCTTAAAATTAACCTAAAACACACTAAAATTAAATAATAACTACAAATAACTACAAATTAAATACAACAACGGCAACATGGGTAGCCTCTAGATGACACCTCTCCACTATCCTTGCCAGCACTTGAACACGTGTCCAACATCATGACACATCCCTAGGTACTATACCACTACCGCCAATGCACGGAGCAACGTCACCGACAGTGTTTCAGCCACCTTCGCTGCCACCTCTGCTAGCTACCTCTCAACACCATTTGCCACCATTGATCACCACCTAAACTTAGCCAATGTTTATCACACAGACCATTGTCACCACAAGCAGCCCCATGACTCCACCAAACAGCCACCTTACAGCAGAAACCAACTGGAATAAAACAATCTACATCGGCGGTGTAGCAACACCATCAACCACCAAGCAAATCGAGACCTTTCTGACACAAGGGTGAGGGGGCCACTGGTGGGAGAGGGGTAACAACAAGCCTGGAAGAAAAACCCTTGTCACAGACTCCCCAAACAAACATCAGCCACGAGCACCACCACGCCCGACACAGCCGAGAAACCAGCCAACAACCTTTTACCCACTACCCAGCATCACTCCCCAAACAAACATCAGCCGAAAAACCCTTGTGTTTTTTGCAACGACCGTCCCAATTCCTCCGGCATACTGTGCGTTTGCAAGGGATCTTAAAGAGGTCTTGTGCTAATTAACAATTTTGCTGGTGTTGCATCACACCTTTATACACGAAATAATAGATTGAAGGATTTTGGAATTGAATTCATCATCAATGTTAGTTAATTGCTGTCCATATCATGAATAAGCCAGACCTCCTTATAGACGTCAAGCTTATGTTGTGATTTCATTCCCCAAATATGCAGCAATCTAATTGGAGCCCGTAAATGTTTCCTGATGCAGTTGGCCAATTTTAAAGAGAGCTCATATGTTAGAAAGTGTTTGGATAATTACTGGATTGGTCAAACTTAATTTAAATTAAATCTAGTATTGAAGTGTTTGGCCAAAAAAGTAAACTTATTAAATCTGACTCAAAATCCTCAAGACCGGTCAAATTCATCATCCGTATTTTCTTAAATTCTAATTTAATCATTTTTGAAAAATCAAGTTTGACTAAGAAAATTATCGTACTATCCTGAAATATAAATGGACATTAATTGCTACTTTTGATCGATTATTTCCTCAAATATAATCGATCAACGCGAGGAATATTGATTGACTTTCAAGAACTTATATTTGATTTTTTTTCCACATATTATAACTTTGTTTTTTGTTTTTCTATAATTTTCTTAAACATAAATAGACGTAGAATCTCTTTTAGCACTCAAAATCTTTTACAGTGGCAATTTATATGAGATCAAAATAACAAAGTAAATAAGTTAATTAAAGACAAGCCATTTTATTGTAAGTGTGCCACATCCTATGTTGACGGATCCAGATCCCCTGTTGTAACCCATGGTTACAGCAGGGGTGCTGCATCCATTTCTGTGAGAGAGAGGGAAGAGAGAGAGTAACCATGGTTACAGCCCCCTCTCTCTCTTCCCTCGCATACTATGCGTTTGCAAGGGATCTTAAAGAGGTCTCGTGCTAATTAACAATTTTGCTACGGTATTGTCATCGAGAATCAATCCTACGTGTTCTTCCAAAAATTTAAGGATTCCATATCCTTCTATACATATTCTTGATCTGCGTTCATTGTGAATGATAATATGCAGCATCAAAGCACCCAAGAGTTTAAAGCCCAATTTAATCTACAAAACTTAATTATTTGTGAAGCCTGCTTTTGGTTATATTAATTTAATTTAGTTCTATTGTTTCATATGATAAGTATGATTGGGTTTCTACTCGTGATTGAACCCGAAGAGAATTGAAAAAAAAAGCAAAAATGAAGATTTTGTCGTACAGTCTATCGCTATCAGTGACCACTTTTAAGGGTGATCAAACCAGCCAATTTAGTCTTTCTCAAATGACCAAAATACGCACCACTAATCAACCAGCTGGCAAACTCTAATGGGTATTACCGAATGGTTCGTCCGTGACCATGTTTACAAGGTGATCAAACCGGTTAGGAAAATGTCTATCCAACGGTTAAAAACTGGACACCAATCAACCTGTCGGTGGACCCGAACGACCATGGTTTACATGATGTTTTAACTATGACCTATTTTAGAAGTGACCAAACCCTTCAGTTTAATATGTTGAGGAATTTTCTTTTAAGTTTTGTGCTTTATATCTTACAGTTAAGGGTAAAAAACTCGAAAAAGTTGTCCTCTTTGGAGTTACAAATCACTCGAGTAAGGAGAGCGGATGATTTGGTAGGCTTGAGTCCCCTCACTTTGGGCCTGAATGGCAGACCGTCCCAAAAATTAAAATGTCGAATATGGATATCTTTGATGAGACTTAGGACCCAAGGATTGATATCAAGTTGTATATGCATGCAATTAGCTCCTCATGGAGTTAAGAAGAACAATTTAGTCAAGTTGTTCTATAGGACCTTAATAGGTGCTGTTGCTCGGTGGTTCCTCACCCTAGACGGCTATCGAGACAAAACGTGGGGAGCGCGTGATGCGGAAATTTTTAATCAGTATGAGTACCAGTAATTTGAGATCCTTTGGATCAATTTTAGCTTAGATCAAATTAGATCTTGCTAGGAATGTAATTAAAGATTAGACTTTAAAAACTAGTAGTGACATTTCAGATATCTCAACCAATAAGAAATAGAAGTGCAGCATAAAATATTTCAATCAATCATATAAAGTTGCATGTAACAAGGTGTGGATACAAAATGGTATCAAAAAAGGCTAAGGGAGGGGAAGAGACCCCTTTCTTGTGCCGCTAGATCCTTTGCCAGTACAACTTTCATAACAATCTACAAACTTTGCAAAACACACGGGTGGCAGGTAGTCAAAACAACACCAGCAACCACCAGAAGGGCAACTTCTAAACCTGCATCCTTGATCCTGGTTTATGCCAAAACCTTAAAGGAAGAAACCCAAAGTCAATAAAAACTCAAAATCTAATCAAAATGCCAAGGGAAATCATGTTCATGATTAGATACTCCTTTTGGGGGTTATTACAAAAGAAGAGTAATGTTTTGGGGGTTTAAACACAAAGTTCGCGTATAAAAAATAACACGAGAAATAAAACCTTATCGCTAACAATGGGGCTTGAAGTGCCACAATGAGATTTAGTGGTTACTTAATACAGGAAAAATAGGATTATTCAAACCCGAGTGTGAGCAAAAAAAAATTCAAAAGAAAAAGCAGCCCAAACTCACATTGTTTAGTAGCGAGGAGAGTGAGAACGGCGATGAACAAGAAACGACAAAATCGAGTGTTGGTAGTCGTCATGTTTAGTCAGAGGCAAATGTAGGCGTTGCATCACAAATTTATACACGAAATAATAGATTGAAGGATTTTGGAATTGAATTCGTCATCAATGTTAGTTAATTGCTTTCCATATCATGGATAAGGCAAACCTCCTTATAGACGTCAAGCTTATGTAGTGATTTCATTCCCCAAATATGCAGCAGTCGAATTGTAGCCCTTAAATGTTTCCTGATGCGGTTGGCCAATTCTAAAGAGAGCTCATATGTTAGAAAGTGTTTGGATAATTACTGGATTGGTCAAACTTAATTAAATTCAAATTAAGTTTTTAAATCTGACTCAAAATGCTCAAGACCGATTAAATCCATCATCCGCATTTTCTTAAACTCTGATTTAATCAGTTTTGGAAAAATCAAGTTTGATCAAGAAAATTATCGTACCGTCTTGAAATATAAATGGACATTAATTGCTACTTTTGATCGATTATTTCCTCAAATATAATCGATCAACACGAGGAATATTGATTGACTTTGAAGAACTTATATTTGATTTTTTTCCACATATTTTTGTTTTTCTATAATTTTCTTAAACATAAATAGACGTAGAATCTCTTTTAGCACTCAAAATCTTTTATAGTGGCAATTTATATGAGATCAAAATAACAAAGTAAATAAGTTCATTAAAGACAAGCCATTTTATTGTAAGTGCGCCACATCCTATGTTGACGCATGATTTTGTACACAGTTCTAAACTATAAAATCAACGAGGAAATACGGGAAAAACATGTTTGAAGTAAGCGTCAAATAATCTGTAAGGAGAAAAATCCTCATCTTGAAGCACGCTCTTACTCTCCCCACATAAATTAGTGTTAAGGAGGTTTTAACCTCATTGTTTGATGCTCTCAACATTGCTTAATAATGAGATATGAATTAGGAAAAAAAAAAAGCCATTGTAATTAACCTAAAAGTACATAAAAGTCCCGCTAAGAAAATCATGAAATAAAAATTCAACCAAAGTTTGTTACAAATCTCACAATTAATGATGTCATTTATGTAAAAACGAACACAGAATAATGAAGCAAAGAGGAGGAGTACCAGACAATGATTGTTGACAACTGATCAATACTAATAAGTGGTAGTACCATACAAAGAACGATAATGATGTAATCTTATAACCTTAATAATAATCGTAGTATTAGTTAGACAAATTGAACCAGAACAATTTCCCACATATCATGGCTTAGTCTTATGACTTGCATTAATACAGAACAAGTGAAGGAGCACACTGACGGCGGATGGATTGCTCTCTCTTTTTACCATTTTTTATAGGAGTAACAATGACGTCTCCTTCTAGAGAGGGTCAAAATTGCATTGACCAAGAAAAAATCATCTTATATAATTTTCTACATGAACCTTTACTTTTTATAGTTGAGACGAATGAGATAAATTCACTTGTTTGTCACCGTCCTTATCATTTGGAAAATGATTTGTTAGTTAATCTTTACTCATCACTTTCGGTACAAAAAAAGGAACAAATTTTAAATCTTTACTTGGTCCTTTATTAAGATAAACATAAGTATTTGAAAGATGTCGATGCTAAAAAAAAATTACTATATAATTGAAGGTGCAACGTTTTTAGATAACATTGCATTCAATTTTATTCGATCTAATGATGACAAATTAATTAGTGGGATTATGATTGTGATAACAATAGGTTATGATATAATGTACCTAAAAAGTTAAATAAAAAACTTAGTTTGAGTTTAATTAATAGGTTATAATTCAATGTAACTAGGAAAATTAAATAAGCAATCGGATAGAGTTCAATTAGAATGTCCCATTTAAGACTTTATGGGAGGAATTGGTAGAAAGATGACATTTTGGTGTAAAAGCAGAGCTAAACTGATCTTTATGTATTTAATATTATACTATATTATATTATTACTCGTATTATTATTGTTGTTGTTGTTGTTACTAATATTTTTATTAAGACATGTAAAAAGTTTATTTTAGGACAGATAACATGCTTTAACAAATTTGACCTTTGTTGCAGAATTTACCTAGAAGGTTGAAAATCTCCATGAGATTTGCTAGTTTACGCTCCCAACGAAAATAGTCTCCTTCCTGAAGTGCTTTTTGTAATAGAATTTTTTTTGAACTATTTAATACTCGCTCCGTCCCGCATGTGTATGCACCAAGTTTAAGAAGTGGTTAGGGTTATATTAATTTCCAATTCTGCCCCATGGCCCCACCTTGTGTCTTTGTCCTCTAACATCTCGTCTCTGTCCTTTTCACCCAATTACCAATAGGAAACAGGGAACCAACAATGCCCAAAATGCAACGCCGTTTGAATCGTCAATGGGAAAATTAAGAAAACATGGGTTTTCTAGTTAATTATTTGGGGTTGATGGTTTTTTTGGGTAAAATTGTGAAAAGAGGGGGCCAAACTTTAAAATCCCTGAAAAGTGGGGTGGGTTGGAAAAACATGGGTTTTTTTAAACCTCGCTATTCCCCCTTCCCCAAAATACACCTCCCCACATTGACCCCCAATCGTGCACTCCGCCCAACTCTTCTCCCCCAATCCCTTCAGACCCCATTCCCTCTGAAATTCTGCCTACCCCACTCCACCCTCCCCTTGCAGGTTACCCCACCCCCACCTCCCCTACCCTGCTGCGGTCACCCCCATTCCACCCCTATCCCCATATTTCCCTCCAACCCAGACCTTTCACCAATCTAAGAGACATGTCCTCCACCAACCCGCACTCTGTCTCCCGCCTCGATACACGACTGTCTCCTCCCTGCACACAACATCGCCACCAACCGCACGATCCTCCATCCCCTTCGCTCAACCCTTCAGCCCCCAACCACCACTACGTGGTGGTCCTTCCCCCGACCCTGCTGCCGTAACGGATGCCGTGACGAGAAAATCAAGGATCATTTCATCCATGTCGCTGTAGAGGCACTGAAGATCGCATTCTGAAGCTCGACGTTGGTGTGCGCCAATCTAAAGGTACCCCCCATTCTTACATTTTGAATGATCAGTAGGTTTTATCGACATTTGTTTGTGCGCGTCGCTGTAAAGCCAACGTTTATCTATTGTTGCTTTTTATGATCGAGTGTTTTTTGACAAATTCACGACTTTGGCATGCATGCAATTGCTTCACTTGTAACAAATGAAATATTGGACGTACGTTGTTTTTCTCTCTTGGCTCTCTATCAAGACACAGAGCGTTGCATGAGTGGTTGTAGTCATGTGCACAGTTTCTTTTGATAATCAAACTATATGCATATTTTTTGCCTTAGTTTTGTATGGGTACATCAAACTTTATTGTTTTATGGTACGTGTTCTAGATACGTTACGCAACATTGATGACTAGGGGCTCAAATCTAATCAAAAGCCAAAGTGCAAAATGATATTTAGGAGGTCAGTATATCTGCAGAGGTTGATTCGAACCAAAGGGTTGGGTTCTTAGCATCTTTCACAGAAAGTTCGATCCATGCTCTATCTTTAGATATGGAGATCACTTGGGGAGCTCCCATAGACAGCAAAAGCTCTACTAGGAATTAGTTGCATTAAGTATTTTGTTTATGGTCTTTTCACGCAGTTAGATTTGAAATAATTGTCAAGTTGAGTTCTTTTGAAAGAGGTATCCCATTCGCTTCTTGAGTAAGACCCACATAAGTGGTTGTAGGTGAAGGAGCTTCATACTACATAGTTTTCAGAGGACTTGAAACATCAGATTAAGAAAACAAAAAGCATATGAATTCTCAGGAAGTGGGGGCTTCTAATGTAGACATGAAGCAAGAAGTGATATCTTCGATAGAATTGATATAAGCGTGGACATCACAACATTTCTCAAGTTAAAGTTACGACATGCATTAGCAGTAGTTCTAAACCGGTGGGATAGATCTTCCTACCACGCCTACATGCATATAAAAATGTGATATACAGTGTGCACGCCTTGCGTGCGTTCGTGTGTGCACGTGTATGTGTGTGAGAGAGAGATAGAGAGAGAGAGACATACACGAAAATCTTTACGTCATACATAGCAACATATTTGCGAAGAAGACTGTTAGCCCTATGGTTGGATAACCTAGGCTTACATCTTGTTTTGATGATAACTACACATTGATTATGTTCTAATGTGTGCTTTGAGTGTATTCTTAGTAGGCATATACATGCACACTCATGAAGACACATTTGTGAAGTTGGGTAGATGAATTAAATCCAAAGAAGCTTAAAGTTATAGTGGACATGCTATAGAAGCTTCATCAAGTCCAATGTCGAAGAGCAACAAAGGACGCATCGGCTAAGTTACTATCGATTATAATTGATCTTTACTATTATGTAACTAATCTTGGTTTGATGCTTGGATTGATGACTATGACCTAAAAAGACCTTAGGACACCTTGTGCATTGCATGCGAGTTCATAACCTTTCACACAAGTGTGGTTCTCGAAAATGAGTGAACTTTGGAGCTCACTCAGATTTTCTCAAAAACTATTTTGGTGCTAATCTTTTCATATTTTGATAAAACTTTTCATTAGCTTTCCAACGCAAAAAACGGCACCTCAATCCGATTTTTCTAGAGAAAGTTATGCCCAAAATAGGAAAGGGGGTTTCGTGAGGCAGCTGATTGGCAGTAGGGTATTACAGTCGACTGTATTTGAATCCAGTCGACTGCATTCCAATGCAGTCGACTGCATTGGTCAAAATTCAGTTCCAACGGCTATTTTCGAGGACAAAACTCCAACGGCTATTTTAGAGGGATTACAGTCGACTGCATTGGGAATACAGTCGACTGCAATGGCAGTTTTGCCCATATTTTGCCTCTAACGGCTATATTTCATTTGCTCTCTATATAAATGATTTGGGGCTTCATCATACACCATGGAAACCACATTCTAAGCCTCCATTCATTAGAGAAACATCAAGGCTCATAAATTAAACTTTTCTCTCTTCATCTTCATGATTTTACATCATTAAAGAGAGCATCTTTGTGAGCAATTCTTTGATTGAGAGTGAGCATTCTTCAAGTCATCAATTCTCTCATCTCTCTATTGTACTAGAGCTTCATTTGTACTCATTTCCTTTCAAGAGGGTTTCTTTGTACACATTTGATCTTTGTAAAAGGATTGTGATCAAGGCTTGGGTTTGTCAAGTCTTGGGTGAGCTTTGTGGATTCAAGGCTTGTGCTTGGTGTGGGGATATCACCAAGTGTTGTAAGGGTTTTGATCTTGACCCGGAAGAAGATTGTTGCTAGTGGATTCTAGTGCTCTTGCAAGGGGCTTCCTTGAAGAGGTGGATGTAGGCTTGAGGGTAATTCAAGCCGAACCATTTAAATCTCCTTGTCAAGTATCTCTAACTCAATCTCTTTACTTATTGCTCTACAATTGCTTGAGATTGTGTAGTTAGCATCTTCATTGAAGTATTACTTGGTTTGATTGAGTTTCATGATTGTTTCTTAGTTTAAATTCCTCATTATATTTCAAAAACCCTATTCACCCCCCCTCTAGGATTGTTTTATTGGTTTCAAGTGGTATCAGAGCCTCGGCTCTTGATTTTTTGGTTAACACCTAGAGAGTTAAAAGATCATGGGGTTTCCTAGTCTTGAGGGGAGTTCTACTACTAGACCTCCACTTTTTGATGGGTCTTCATATAGTATATGGAAAATTAAGATGCGAGTATTTTTAGAATCTTTAGATTATGAAATGTGGGGAATTGTTGAAGATGGCCCTTATGTTCCAACCAAGAGGATTAGGAATAAGCTTGTGCCAAAGGAGAAATCCGAATTTAATGACTATGATAGAAATATGCTTTGCATGAATTCTAGAGCTAAGAATTGTCTTGTTTGTGCTCTAAACACAAATGAACTCAATCGAGTTATTATGTGTGATTCGGCTAAGAGTATGTGGGATACACTTCAAGTCACTCATGAAGGGACTTCTCTTCTAAGAGATTCAAAGATGAATTTATGGCATAGAGAATATGAATTGTTTCAAATGTTTTCTGATGAATCTATTATGGAAATGAATTTTCGTTTCACTAAAATTGTTAATACTTTGAAGCAATTAGGAAAAGATTTCTCTAACGGTGATCTTGTGAGAAAGGTAATTAGGTCATTACCGAGAGAATGGGATACAAAAATCACCGCACTTCAAGAATCAAAGGATCTCAATACTTTTCCGTTGGATGAATTAATTTGCTCCTTGATGACCTATGAAATGCAACTCGAATCATCCGGGCAAAAAGTTCCAAAGAAGAAGAAGAAGTGCATTGCTCTTAAAGCTTCATCAACAACGGATCAATCTTCATGTGCGGAGGAGAAAGACTTGAATAACAGAGAGATTGATATACTTGCAAAGGAATTTAATGAGTATCTCAAAATGAAGAAAGATGGAAACTTGCACAAGAGCAAGAACGAGTCAAGTATGGAGAGTACCTCAAGGGAGAATAAGAAGAAGAACGAGGCAAGAAAGAAGCACTCCATAAAGACATCAATTAAAGCCATTATTTGGAGCGATAATGACTCAAGTGGAGATGAAAGTGGTGATTTCGACGATAGAGATTTAAATCTATGTTTCATGGCTCAAAAAGAAGATGAGGTAAATTCTTCATATAGTGATAGTGATAGCAATTTTTCCAATGATGATATTTATGATGCTTACGCTCTTTTATATGAAGAATCCATGAAATTAGCCAAGAAAAATTGTGCTTTGAAAAAACAAGTGCGTGCGATTTCAAAAGAGCTAGATGACTTAAAAAGTGAAAATAATGAGTTGCATGCCAAGAATGAATGCATATCTAGCCATTTATATGTAGAGCATGTGAATAATGATTTGGTTGAATTGATTGTGAGCATTCCTAGCACAAAACAAATCTCTTGTAATACTTCGATTTTAGAAAAACAAAATGAAAATTTAAAGCTTGAGATTTGTGATTTGAAAAGATGTCTTGAAAAATTTGTTGATGGTAAAAACAACTTGGATGTCATGCTTGGACACCAAAAAGTTGGTCTTAACAAAGGCGGTGTTGGATTAGATCCCTTCACCTTGTCTCCTAAAGTTTTTAAACAACAAGCTAGATTAAATGTTCATACAAGACAACCAAAGAACTATTGCACACCATTTACACATTGTGGTTGGTGCAACAAGAAAGGACATACAACTAATTATTGTCCTTATAAAATTGTCTATGTTAGAGGTAGAAAGAAAATGTGGGTTGTTAAAGAGTTTATTAATGTTGCTAAAACTAACACTTATGGACCCAAGAAAATGTGGGTACCAAAAGTTAGACCTAAATTATGATTGTAGGTTGTTCAAAGCAAAGGCAAATAGCAACAAGGAGAAGGCTCCAAGAAAATTTTGAGAAGGAGGAGCAACAAGCTAAATCTTAAGGGGGAGTAAGCATTCCGAGATTGGACATGCTACTTCAAATGAGGAGAGCCTCAAAGCTTGTCAAGAAAATAGACTTCAAGAATGATCACTCATGAGCTCAATTCCTTGGTAATTCACCAAGAGGGTAAAACTTAATGATCTTCTCAACATTGTGCTATGTGCTAAACTTATATGTTATCAAGTATGCTTAAATTGTCAAATCTATAAATAGCTTGCTTGTTGAGAATTGATGTGAACCTTGCCGATGAATGGTCCTCTTGCACTTATATTGGAAATATTGATTGTTGATGACCATTATTCGCTTTGTGAAAATTCCATGTTAAAATTATGTCATCTTAATGCTTCACAATGCCATTCATACACACACCCCTTTTGGTAATGCCGAAAAGGGAATCTGACTCGGTTAGACATTCAGTTGTGTTTGTTGGATATTATTGGCGTGCATTGATTGAGGGGGAGCATACATTAGGATGGTGTGTGCAAACTTGATAGAGGGAGCTTACATGCTTGAATCACATTCTATCTTATTACTCTTGAAAAATGCATGTAGTAGAAGAGATTATTAAGCTCCATTATATATCTTTCTTTGGATCATGAAGGAACTCTTGATGTCATCTGTATGAGTTCATGAGTTATATGCACCTCACGCCATTATCATGCTTATAACTATCTTTTCACACATGCATACCCTTGTCTTTTTATTGATGACAAAGGGGGAGAAATAATCTCGATTCTATATGCTATGTGATCGTGTGTTTCGAGAGAACATTAGAGGACGAGCATATCTTCTTTTAGCTAGGGGAAGCTAGCTATGAGCTTAATTGCTATACGAGATAAATTGACATGTCTTGAATATACTAGAGATGATTGAATATTCTAAGTGAGATTATTGTGCTTAATTGACTATCATATGATAGATCTTACCTTATATAGAATCAATGTTTGTCATCATCAAAAAGGGGGAGATTGTTAGCCCTATGGTTGGATAACCTAGGCTTACATCTTGTTTTGATGATAACTACACATTGATTATGTTCTAATGTGTGCTTTGAGTGTATTCTTAGTAGGCATATACATGCACACTCATGAAGACACATTTGTGAAGTTGGGTAGATGAATTAAATCCAAAGAAGCTTAAAGTTATAGTGGACATGCTATAGAAGCTTCATCAAGTCCAATGTCGAAGAGCAACAAAGGACGCATCGGCTAAGTTACTATCGATTATAATTGATCTTTACTATTATGTAACTAATCTTGGTTTGATGCTTGGATTGATGACTATGACCTAAAAAGACCTTAGGACACCTTGTGCATTGCATGCGAGTTCATAACCTTTCACACAAGTGTGGTTCTCGAAAATGAGTGAACTTTGGAGCTCACTCAGATTTTCTCAAAAACTATTTTGGTGCTAATCTTTTCATATTTTGATAAAACTTTTCATTAGCTTTCCAACGCAAAAAACGGCACCTCAATCCGATTTTTCTAGAGAAAGTTATGCCCAAAATAGGAAAGGGGGTTTCGTGAGGCAGCTGATTGGCAGTAGGGTATTACAGTCGACTGTATTTGAATCCAGTCGACTGCATTCCAATGCAGTCGACTGCATTGGTCAAAATTCAGTTCCAACGGCTATTTTCGAGGACAAAACTCCAACGGCTATTTTAGAGGGATTACAGTCGACTGCATTGGGAATACAGTCGACTGCAATGGCAGTTTTGCCCATATTTTGCCTCTAACGGCTATATTTCATTTGCTCTCTATATAAATGATTTGGGGCTTCATCATACACCATGGAAACCACATTCTAAGCCTCCATTCATTAGAGAAACATCAAGGCTCATAAATTAAACTTTTCTCTCTTCATCTTCATGATTTTACATCATTAAAGAGAGCATCTTTGTGAGCAATTCTTTGATTGAGAGTGAGCATTCTTCAAGTCATCAATTCTCTCATCTCTCTATTGTACTAGAGCTTCATTTGTACTCATTTCCTTTCAAGAGGGTTTCTTTGTACACATTTGATCTTTGTAAAAGGATTGTGATCAAGGCTTGGGTTTGTCAAGTCTTGGGTGAGCTTTGTGGATTCAAGGCTTGTGCTTGGTGTGGGGATATCACCAAGTGTTGTAAGGGTTTTGATCTTGACCCGGAAGAAGATTGTTGCTAGTGGATTCTAGTGCTCTTGCAAGGGACTTCCTTGAAGAGGTGGATGTAGGCTTGAGGGTAATTCAAGCCGAACCATTTAAATCTCCTTGTCAAGTATCTCTAACTCAATCTCTTTACTTATTGCTCTACAATTGCTTGAGATTGTGTAGTTAGCATCTTCATTGAAGTATTACTTGGTTTGATTGAGTTTCATGATTGTTTCTTAGTTTAAATTCCTCATTATATTTCAAAAACCCTATTCACCCCCCCTCTAGGATTGTTTTATTGGTTTCAAGTGGTATCAGAGCCTCGGCTCTTGATTTTTTGGTTAACACCTAGAGAGTTAAAAGATCATGGGGTTTCCTAGTCTTGAGGGGAGTTCTACTACTAGACCTCCACTTTTTGATGGGTCTTCATATAGTATATGGAAAATTAAGATGCGAGTATTTTTAGAATCTTTAGATTATGAAATGTGGGGAATTGTTGAAGATGGCCCTTATGTTCCAACCAAGAGGATTAGGAATAAGCTTGTGCCAAAGGAGAAATCCGAATTTAATGACTATGATAGAAATATGCTTTGCATGAATTCTAGAGCTAAGAATTGTCTTGTTTGTGCTCTAAACACAAATGAACTCAATCGAGTTATTATGTGTGATTCGGCTAAGAGTATGTGGGATACACTTCAAGTCACTCATGAAGGGACTTCTCTTCTAAGAGATTCAAAGATGAATTTATGGCATAGAGAATATGAATTGTTTCAAATGTTTTCTGATGAATCTATTATGGAAATGAATTTTCGTTTCACTAAAATTGTTAATACTTTGAAGCAATTAGGAAAAGATTTCTCTAACGGTGATCTTGTGAGAAAGGTAATTAGGTCATTACCGAGAGAATGGGATACAAAAATCACCGCACTTCAAGAATCAAAGGATCTCAATACTTTTCCGTTGGATGAATTAATTTGCTCCTTGATGACCTATGAAATGCAACTCGAATCATCCGGGCAAAAAGTTCCAAAGAAGAAGAAGAAGTGCATTGCTCTTAAAGCTTCATCAACAACGGATCAATCTTCATGTGCGGAGGAGAAAGACTTGAATAACAGAGAGATTGATATACTTGCAAAGGAATTTAATGAGTATCTCAAAATGAAGAAAGATGGAAACTTGCACAAGAGCAAGAACGAGTCAAGTATGGAGAGTACCTCAAGGGAGAATAAGAAGAAGAACGAGGCAAGAAAGAAGCACTCCATAAAGACATCAATTAAAGCCATTATTTGGAGCGATAATGACTCAAGTGGAGATGAAAGTGGTGATTTCGACGATAGAGATTTAAATCTATGTTTCATGGCTCAAAAAGAAGATGAGGTAAATTCTTCATATAGTGATAGTGATAGCAATTTTTCCAATGATGATATTTATGATGCTTACGCTCTTTTATATGAAGAATCCATGAAATTAGCCAAGAAAAATTGTGCTTTGAAAAAACAAGTGCGTGCGATTTCAAAAGAGCTAGATGACTTAAAAAGTGAAAATAATGAGTTGCATGCCAAGAATGAATGCATATCTAGCCATTTATATGTAGAGCATGTGAATAATGATTTGGTTGAATTGATTGTGAGCATTCCTAGCACAAAACAAATCTCTTGTAATACTTCGATTTTAGAAAAACAAAATGAAAATTTAAAGCTTGAGATTTGTGATTTGAAAAGATGTCTTGAAAAATTTGTTGATGGTAAAAACAACTTGGATGTCATGCTTGGACACCAAAAAGTTGGTCTTAACAAAGGCGGTGTTGGATTAGATCCCTTCACCTTGTCTCCTAAAGTTTTTAAACAACAAGCTAGATTAAATGTTCATACAAGACAACCAAAGAACTATTGCACACCATTTACACATTGTGGTTGGTGCAACAAGAAAGGACATACAACTAATTATTGTCCTTATAAAATTGTCTATGTTAGAGGTAGAAAGAAAATGTGGGTTGTTAAAGAGTTTATTAATGTTGCTAAAACTAACACTTATGGACCCAAGAAAATGTGGGTACCAAAAGTTAGACCTAAATTATGATTGTAGGTTGTTCAAAGCAAAGGCAAATAGCAACAAGGAGAAGGCTCCAAGAAAATTTTGAGAAGGAGGAGCAACAAGCTAAATCTTAAGGGGGAGTAAGCATTCCGAGATTGGACATGCTACTTCAAATGAGGAGAGCCTCAAAGCTTGTCAAGAAAATAGACTTCAAGAATGATCACTCATGAGCTCAATTCCTTGGTAATTCACCAAGAGGGTAAAACTTAATGATCTTCTCAACATTGTGCTATGTGCTAAACTTATATGTTATCAAGTATGCTTAAATTGTCAAATCTATAAATAGCTTGCTTGTTGAGAATTGATGTGAACCTTGCCGATGAATGGTCCTCTTGCACTTATATTGGAAATATTGATTGTTGATGACCATTATTCGCTTTGTGAAAATTTCATGTTAAAATTATGTCATCTTAATGCTTCACAATGCCATTCATACACACACCCCTTTTGGTAATGCCGAAAAGGGAATCTGACTCGGTTAGACATTCAGTTGTGTTTGTTGGATATTATTGGCGTGCATTGATTGAGGGGGAGCATACATTAGGATGGTGTGTGCAAACTTGATAGAGGGAGCTTACATGCTTGAATCACATTCTATCTTATTACTCTTGAAAAATGCATGTAGTAGAAGAGATTATTAAGCTCCATTATATATCTTTCTTTGGATCATGAAGGAACTCTTGATGTCATCTGTATGAGTTCATGAGTTATATGCACCTCACGCCATTATCATGCTTATAACTATCTTTTCACACATGCATACCCTTGTCTTTTTATTGATGACAAAGGGGGAGAAATAATCTCGATTCTATATGCTATGTGATCGTGTGTTTCGAGAGAACATTAGAGGACGAGCATATCTTCTTTTAGCTAGGGGAAGCTAGCTATGAGCTTAATTGCTATACGAGATAAATTGACATGTCTTGAATATACTAGAGATGATTGAATATTCTAAGTGAGATTATTGTGCTTAATTGACTATCATATGATAGATCTTACCTTATATAGAATCAATGTTTGTCATCATCAAAAAGGGGGAGATTGTTAGCCCTATGGTTGGATAACCTAGGCTTACATCTTGTTTTGATGATAACTACACATTGATTATGTTCTAATGTGTGCTTTGAGTGTATTCTTAGTAGGCATATACATGCACACTCATGAAGACACATTTGTGAAGTTGGGTAGATGAATTAAATCCAAAGAAGCTTAAAGTTATAGTGGACATGCTATAGAAGCTTCATCAAGTCCAATGTCGAAGAGCAACAAAGGACGCATCGGCTAAGTTACTATCGATTATAATTGATCTTTACTATTATGTAACTAATCTTGGTTTGATGCTTGGATTGATGACTATGACCTAAAAAGACCTTAGGACACCTTGTGCATTGCATGCGAGTTCATAACCTTTCACACAAGTGTGGTTCTCGAAAATGAGTGAACTTTGGAGCTCACTCAGATTTTCTCAAAAACTATTTTGGTGCTAATCTTTTCATATTTTGATAAAACTTTTCATTAGCTTTCCAACGCAAAAAACGGCACCTCAATCCGATTTTTCTAGAGAAAGTTATGCCCAAAATAGGAAAGGGGGTTTCGTGAGGCAGCTGATTGGCAGTAGGGTATTACAGTCGACTGTATTTGAATCCAGTCGACTGCATTCCAATGCAGTCGACTGCAT
Source organism: Escallonia herrerae (assembly GCA_033070095.1). NCBI lineage: Eukaryota > Viridiplantae > Streptophyta > Magnoliopsida > Escalloniales > Escalloniaceae > Escallonia > Escallonia herrerae. Next base: position 5,436 of record JAVXUP010003275.1, on the reverse strand, counting down.
TGGTCAAAATTCAGTTCCAACGGCTATTTTCGAGGACAAAACTCCAACGGCTATTTTAGAGGGATTACAGTCGACTGCATTGGGAATACAGTCGACTGCAATGGCAGTTTTGCCCATATTTTGCCTCTAACGGCTATATTTCATTTGCTCTCTATATAAATGATTTGGGGCTTCATCATACACCATGGAAACCACATTCTAAGCCTCCATTCATTAGAGAAACATCAAGGCTCATAAATTAAACTTTTCTCTCTTCATCTTCATGATTTTACATCATTAAAGAGAGCATCTTTGTGAGCAATTCTTTGATTGAGAGTGAGCATTCTTCAAGTCATCAATTCTCTCATCTCTCTATTGTACTAGAGCTTCATTTGTACTCATTTCCTTTCAAGAGGGTTTCTTTGTACACATTTGATCTTTGTAAAAGGATTGTGATCAAGGCTTGGGTTTGTCAAGTCTTGGGTGAGCTTTGTGGATTCAAGGCTTGTGCTTGGTGTGGGGATATCACCAAGTGTTGTAAGGGTTTTGATCTTGACCCGGAAGAAGATTGTTGCTAGTGGATTCTAGTGCTCTTGCAAGGGGCTTCCTTGAAGAGGTGGATGTAGGCTTGAGGGTAATTCAAGCCGAACCATTTAAATCTCCTTGTCAAGTATCTCTAACTCAATCTCTTTACTTATTGCTCTACAATTGCTTGAGATTGTGTAGTTAGCATCTTCATTGAAGTATTACTTGGTTTGATTGAGTTTCATGATTGTTTCTTAGTTTAAATTCCTCATTATATTTCAAAAACCCTATTCACCCCCCCTCTAGGATTGTTTTATTGGTTTCAAAGACGTTCAACGGTATACCATTCTGAGTGGTCTGATCCATCCTGATATCCAATTCGTGGCATGTGGATTGAAGCTTGAACAATAACAAGTTAAGACAGAAAAAGAATCCATCAGTTATTTGCAAATGTATTAGGAAGAAACATAAGAAAAAAATAGATGAGGATGTGGGCAATAGTACACGCTTACACTGCATTATGTAAAATTAAAGAAGCAAACGTGTATCACATCTGTTGGAATACTTTTAATATCCTACTTATGTATAGAGGGTAGTTTGGCCCCTCTCTCTCCGTGTTTAGATGGTACCAGAGCGTCGCTCTCAGGGTTTACGCTTACATCGATTTGTTTTCTTAATTTGTTTTGTTCATTTTTTTTGTTCTCCCACTATTTAAGAAATAAGGGACCGGGGCATTCATAAACCCCTAGAGGCATAAGAGGTGTCTTAAGACTATTGCGGGGTGGGTATCAGGTGTGGTTTGGACCCTTGGGGAGGTGACCAAAGATTTCAGACTGGCTATGGTCATAGAGGCTAAGTAAGAAGGTCTGAGGGCTGTGGACTGCTGTTGAGAAACATGAACCAAAGCATAAGTTTTTGATTACTCAGGCAGTTAGCTGTGTTTTAAGGTGTTGACATTGTATTGCTAGTTGTCTTCTGTGTGGTGCATCAAGCAGTGGCGGTACCAAGATTTCACTCCAGGGGGTGCAAAAAAATATATCGGAGTCACTGCTGCTCTTTCTATGACTTTAAAACTATAAATGCAACAAAAAACAAAAGGGAGCATACCAAAGGAATCACTGTTACTCTTTCGAGGACTTTAAAACCATAAATGCAACAAAAAACAAAAGGGAGCATACCAAAGTTGCGAAAATTTGAAGCACTGACCCGAAATAGCTGATGGTGAAAGCTTATATTCTGGGTAAGATAACTAGTGAATTTTTTGTTTTTGGCTAGTAACGGTAGAAACCTATTGAGCCTACATGTTGTACCTTTAGCACTTCTATATCTGTCACAACTGAATAACAGTGTCACACACCTCAGGTTGCTTATGCTACCACTTCTTGGGAAATTTTATTCAGTCCGCACTATTGTTAGTGTAAATAGGTTATCTTTTAGGTGTAGAGGGTTCACACGAAAAGGCTATGTATTCCTTTATAACAAAAATATATCACCAATTTCATAACTCCCACATATAATATTCAAACAAAATCAATACATATAATTAAAAATGATGAGAAAAGTCCTTCATGACCTGTCTCTCTTGTTCTAGGTTTTTATGAAGCAAAAAAAATAAACATCTTGACTGTGAACAGACAGAGTTGAAGATGCAAAACATATTAGTACATGGTATATAGACACCACTAATGTTAAATCCATTGTTCTAGTTTTCCAGGAAAATCATCTTACCGCTAATCAAATATTGTGAACTAGTAGGCCTCCGTATGACGATATATGTTATTCTAGAGATAGTCTTTGGCAAAAAGACGGGGTGGAGCCAACCAAAGTCTTACTTGTCCTCGCCGGGGGAGGGATGTTGGCCGGTGGATTCCTTTTCTTCATTGCTGGTCAGTTACCCACCTCACCATCGTCAGTCTTCTCTCCAATCTCTCGATTGTTTTGATTCAAGGGAGAGAAGGGGGAGAGAGACCCCCTGGTTGTGTCGCCATCAGGCCATCGGCCAGAGAGAGATGCAAGAGTGAGTGAGTGTCTTGGTGAGAGAGTTAGAGAGAGAGGCAATGTAGTCATGAAGATTGGAGAGAGGCGATGGAATCATGGAGATTGGTGAAAAGAAATTTCTTTTTCTTTTGAAGGTCAGAGGGTACATTAGCCGGCCCACCAACCACCCTACTGGCATCAAGGACATAGAAAAGGGCTCTTTGGACTCATTTTCTTGCTTCAAAATCTCCGTCAAGTCAGTAGTTATTCAATTATCTTTGAGATGGAAAAAAAAACAATGGAATTACTGAAGTTGTCTCCTCATCCTCTAGCAGAATTCCTGATAAGAAACCTGAGCGTACTAGTAATTACCAGTAGTGGAGGAAAATGGAGGAGTAATTTTTTAACAAACGGGAGGAGGATGGTTATTTTGTAGCAAATGCACCTAAAGCTTACTTGAGTAAGACCTGGAAGTTGCAAATGCCAGAATATTGCGTCAGCTGTTCAATTACATGGATAGTCATATTGTCTAATGACACGTACAAAAATTGCGATGTATTGTCGAACTATAGAAGTATGCTATATTTGGGGCAAAATAATCTTTCATGTATTTCAGGACTTTATCGGGATATTCCGTATATTGCCATACAAGGCATTAAATTCCAATCTCATAACACGTAGTGTGAAACAGATGCAAAGCTCGAAAAGCACAAGCAGGCCATAATCAGTATATGACCCTCGTTGAGTAATTCATGGTGGTTACGAATACTCTGGAATGCCAAGGTGGTACACATGGTCGTTGGTACAGCTAGTGGTGGTCGAGGATTTGGTATTGGCAATATGGCTAGGAACCAGAATTCCTGAGAACTGGATGGGTCTGCTGGCCCATGTTATCATTGTTAGAGATGGGTCCCTTTTTAGTAATTTCCTCAGCTTAGTGGCAAGTCAATTAGCCTCAATTTTCCAGTGCTGTTGGATGTACCGGGCCAGTATCCCAGTCTTATGGCACATTTCCCTCTTAAGGAAGGATAATCATTATATGTGATAGAGAGTATACTCAATAAGTGCAGTACCAAGAGTATGCACATGGTAATGCCACTGTTTTTGTCTTCCAACTCTACAGCTACTCTTGTCAAGAAAGGTAAAGTCACCGTGGGTATGTCTTCTTGTTCCCAACCTTAGGCAATTGGCACAGGCACTTCAAAAAAAGTAAGCATAATGGGATTTATCGTAGGCACTATATTCGAGCGCAGCTACATAAAGCCTTTTATTCCATTGATACCCTCCAACCCCTCCCTCGGCAATTAAAAGCACATGTTCTCTAATGAATTCCCAATAATGAAGTCTCTTCTGACTACTTCTCCCATCCTCAGTCTACCCCAACCTAGTCTCTCCCCTTCTCTTGGTAAAAATCACTTCTCCTTTAAGAGGCACCTAAAGGCCTACATTGTATTTGACCAAACCATCTCAAGGATGCTCCCGTCCAGGATTATCAAAGGCATCCAAGGCACTCGCCTCAGGCAAGTGGCAATTTCAGGTGACCCTAGAGTGCCTTGCCCAATCCCAAGCAAGGCAAGTTCATAGAGGCGTATGTAGCATAGTATTCACAAGGGGTAACTGAAAAATATGTGCGAGATCCCAATACACAAAATGCTGGATATTTTCATGTCATTTAAAGTCGACTTAGGGGTCTCTAGATCTAATGAATAATTGTAGATCTATGTAAAGCTTGATTTGGAAGAGGCGTAAAGTGACTTGAAGGGTAAGGCAGCAAAAAGGCACGCCGAGGAGAAAACGAACGGAAATTGCTTCAGTTGTAACAACTAAAATATTGAACATACCTTGTTAATTTCCCTTGGCTCTCTGTCAAGATATATAGTGTTGCATGAGTGGTTGTAGTCATGTGAATAGTTTCTTATGATAATCGAACTATAGGCATATTTTTTGCCTTAGTTTTGTATGGGTACATCAAACTTTATGGTATGTGTTCTAGGTACGTTACGATTACATTGATGACTAGGGGCTCAAATCTAATCAAAAGCCAAATTGCAAAATGATATTTAGGAGGTCAGTATATCCGCAAAGGTAGATTCGCACCTAAGGGTTGGGTTCTTAGCATCTTTCACAGAATGTCCGATCCATGCTCTATCTTCAGAGATTTTAAAGTTTGGCCCCATTTTTTTCATAATTTCTGAAAAAAAAAAACCCTCATCCAATCCGCTTCAACCCAGTGACCCTCCCTATAGCTTGGTTACAGGGAACACCTTCGCAGCCTCCTCCACAGAAATCTCTTCCTGTCCATGAAGAGAGAATGTTAGTAGTGTCCTTCAAGATTCTTGCCCTGAAACCAAGCAGAGCAACGCTATCTGCTTCCGCGCACGATTAAGATTTATTAGTGTTGAATGAATCTTTTAAGAACATAGTTAGTTGAAAATGCATTGCAAACGATTGAGATTTTTCTTTTAATAATATACACCCACACATATCTAGAAAAACCATCACCAAAAATTAAATTATTCTTCTTGCCTCCTAGGGATCTCCCTTTCCTCTTGGCAAACACATACAACTCCATTAGCTCAAGCGGAATTTTCACTTGAGCTGATGATTCAGTACATGGCAATTGGTGTGCCTTGGCATACAATGTCAGATCAAACTTCTTGGGAGGAAGTTAGCTGACCATTTGTCTTTGCACCATTGCTCTGAGCGCTCTGTTACCGACACGAACGAGACTTGCATGCCATAGATCAGATGTTTCATTCATTCATGTTCCGTTAATATAAGCTTATTGGGCTGTCATGACTCAGATATATTGATCTTCTTCCTCGCATGCAAGGTTCACTTGGAATTCGCTCTCTTTCGTGTACCTTCTCATCATCGCGTCCAAAGATAACGTCACCTCCAGATTTAGTTAGTTGGGACACTGTAATACAAATTTTCTTTATATTAGGGACATGG
>JAVXUP010003274.1:0-76498 GCA_033070095.1 Escallonia herrerae | reverse complement strand
AAGTGTTAAGGAACTAAATAAGGGGTTAGTGTAGTCTTGAGGGTTAAAATGAAATCTTGGAAAGATAAGGGGGCAAAAAATGTAATTTTCAAAAATTATGGTGAACGGGATGCATATGCTATTAAGTAGCATCATTTTTATGATGAGTGGGTTTTAGGAAGTGGAATGAGGGGTTCGGATGATTTTGGGATAAAATTGTAATTTTTCCAAAGTCGAGGGGTCAAAATGTAATTTTAAAAACTTGAGGGGCCAAAGTGCAAAATCCAAAAGTTTGTAAAAATGTGGCATAACCTGAGAAAAATAGGCCATGCACAATGGCCAGCTCCTGTTTGCAATAAGCTGAGTCATTGTGGAAAATCTTAAAATATTTTGGGACAAAAATCTGATGGAAAGAAAATATAAAAGAAAGTTTGTGAGGTTGAAAATGAAATAGAAGAAAGCTGTGAACAGTAGCATTGGCGTGAACAGTAGCAGCGGCGTGAAGAACACAACAAATAGCAAGGAAAAGAAGAGAAGAAAGAGGGAAGGAAAAAGGAGGAAGAGAAAGAGGGAAAGAAAAGGAGAAAAGGTTGACTCCAAACCCTAATAGGGTATGATTTCGAACCCAAAATTGTGGAAATTGGGATGAAATTAGTTGAATATAAACACATATGTCTCGGTTGTATATATAATATTTGGTTATGCTAATATGTGAGTGGGGATGAAGGAATGATGATGAAATCTTGTTGGAATCATGAATATAAGATCTAAAACAACAAAGAAAGGGAAAAAACGAATTAGGGTTTGAATTGGGTTGATTTCAGTGGTGTGGGTGTGTGTTTTTAGTGTGTGTTCTTCATCCTTGAAGGCTTAACTCGAATTGTTGGAGCTTAATTGAATGTAATTACATAAACCGAATTGATTTGGAGCTTGAAAATATGGAAGGCGAGGGAATTTGGACATGTAAGTGTAATAAAAAATGGAAATCCTTGCTAAAATTAAAGAAGTGAAAACCCAGGTACATGGCTGGTTCAGGGAAGAAGAAGCTATGTGTGTGCATTCAAGGTGTAGTAGTGCGTGTGTTGAATCTGAATAGTGACTTGTAATTGTCGCTAAAGATGAAACCTTAATACACAGGTTCTAATTTGAATTTTTAAAAATAGTTATGGTCATATTTAGCCAAAGTACAAAAAAGAGACCCTAGTTATTTTTGAGAGACCTGTATTGTGGAAACATTTTAGATTTTTTCGAGATCGGAAAAGGGGTGAACGGATGCGGGAAGTTTGAAACTTTATGGTGAAATTTAAAATATCAAACGAACGCGGTTTTGCGCAAAACTTTTATGAGGACCCTAAGATGTTGAGAAGTTCCATTTCTCAATATTTTAGGTCATTCTGAAGTCGTTAGCTATTTTTGACCGAACGGGCTTTTAAGCGCTCGGTAAGGACACCGGTTCGGGATTTTTGGGTAAAAAATTTATTAAATACTTTTTAGGTTAAGAATGAATTCAGGAGGCTTAAAATATCACTTTAAAGCACTTTTGAGATTTTCTGAGGTCGGGAACCCTCAGGGGCATTTTGGTAATTTGTCACCGAAGAGGGGTATTTTGATAATTTTTTTATAAAATGCTTTGAAGGACTGATGGTTTGAGAAGGGGTGTAAGACACCCAAAAAGTTATTTTGAAGGGGTTTTGAGATGTTTGTTGGGGCGATGGCCGTCAAGGGGTATTTTTGGTAATTACACATAAGCTGAGGGTTATTTTGGTAATTTTCCCTTTAAAGTTTCCTAAGGGACTATTTGGGTTGTAAATGATGTAGTACACCCAAAAAGTAATTTTAAAGCGGTTTTGGGGTGTTGGTGGTGTAGCGGCCATCAGGGGGTATTTTGGTAATTTGCCATGTTGGCGCTAAATTTTTAGAACACACATAATTTAGCGTTCGGAGGGGTGGAAAGCAAGGAATAGTGGTAGTATGTCTAAAATGAGGGTTGTTATCGATAATAAGTCAATAAGGCTAGATTAAGGATCCAATTATCGGATCGAATTAACTGGCTATCGTAAGATGCTATGAACGGTTAAGTGGGAATGGGTAGAATAAAGAGTGCGTATATGTTGAATGATGACTAACGAGCAAGATATGATTTGACTAGGTGATGCAGCTCGTTGCGATCAGAGATTATGAGTTGCTTCGGCTATAAGCCAAGCAGGTAAGGACAATGCGGTTCTATTATGCTAATTCATTATTTCGATTAGCATACTATGTTGATGACGTCTATGTTGGACTCTTGCTGTTATGGGTTGACACCGGTAGTCATTGTGATCGGTATACGTATATTTGAATTGTGCTACTGAGGACTTAGGGTAGAAGAAATTCTTTTAGTCCACCCTGTTGATAGAATTTAGTGAGGATGATGGGCGTCCTAGTATGCTATGACTTGATTTGATTAGCATACCTGAAGTGGAGGATGATGTTGTGTGGTGGTTGTGAGATGCCGTCAATTATTGATAGCCGATATCTCTTCTCTTTGAGAACACCATTGAGGACTTGTGGCGACTTCTCCCGAGTCTGCCCTATCGTTGATGATGATGTCGTAGAGATCGTTGCGTTGTTGTTATGAAATGTCGGCACTTATTGATAACCGTCATTTCTCTTATATAAAAATGTTGTTGAGGGCTTACGGTAATCTTCTCCCGAGTCCGTCCTATCGTTGATAATGATGTCGTTGAGGTCGTCGTGTGTTGTTGTGATATGTTGGTATTTATTGATAACTAACATTTCTCTTATGTAAGAACGTTGTTGAGGGCTTGCGGTAATCTTCTCCCAAGTCCACCATGTTGATGATGTTACGTTGAACTCTTGTTGTTAGGTCTGAACACCGGTTGATCTTCTGATCCGGTATTCCTTGTTGAGCTGTGTTGTTGAGGACATAAGGTGGATTAAACTTTCCCTTAGTCCGCCCCGTTGATGAAGTCTTGCTGCTTGGCTGTAACGTGGTTAGGGAAAGCACTCTAAATGAGTTCCCTGCTTGTTGACAATGTCTCTTTTATTTACTTGAGACTGAGATGAACATCCCGTAAAATGGGACATCAATATGAGGAGGATGGCCTATGAATTATGATCACTGGCCAAAGAGGATGAATGTCGCTCGAGCAGAGTCTGTTGTGTCTGGTCGAGTCCTGTCTGTCGTGTCCATGTGCATTGCATTTGATTTTCTTTTGATATTATTGATTTTAATGATTTGTATTTCAATGATGTTTGCCTTTACGCCCTTGGATTTTGGGTCCACTTGCATAGTCGGTCGGTCTGTCAGTCCAGTCCATGAGGAGGTGGTAGTAATGCTGTTCTGTTGGGCCTGAAAGCCGCTCAGTCTAACGAAAGAAAAATTATCGTTTGACAAGTTATGTTGATGCTGAAATTTATTGACTACTCTTGATTCATTGTTATCGTTGAGATGATTATTACTCCTCCGAGTCTTTTGAATCATTTGTACACGATATTCCTCGTGTTGTCTTTACTGGGCAATTTGCGCTCATTTCTTATGTTGTATTGTGCAGGCTATAAGGTTGATCAAAGAGAACCCTCTAGAGAAGGGAAGAGAAACAAGTTAGAAAAGTTGAGCAAGGGGATGTGCTGTGTGAGGTAAAGATTGAGCTGTGAGATCGGTTGTTAAGAATCCTACGACTACAGTCGTATATTAGGTTGTAAATACTCATGTTGTTTAGAGACTTAAAAGTCTTCCGTTGCAGTATTCTGTATGTTGGTAAGGGAAATTTTTGTAAGGACGCATTTTGGAGTGTCTATTCATGATGTATGAGTAAGAGGATGTAATTGCTCTGTATTTCAACACAGGGTTTTAAGTATAATTAGGCTGAGGGTGTCGTAGATGATGATTCCCAAACTGAAAATGATTGACATGTGATGTTGTAACATCACGAAAAATATGTCGTAACATTTTAGTACTTGGTTCATATTGTGTTTTTATACTCGGTTCATATAGTGCTGATGATTTTTTCTGCCTAATTATTATTTTTAATGTGTTAATTTCTTTGCACTTTCACTACAAGAAAACAGGCTTTTAGCGACGGAGAAATCAGTAGCTAAAAGCCCAAAATCCATCGCTAAAAGAATTAGCGACGGATTCACCGTCGCCAAAAATCCCTCGTATAAAAGCCCATCACTAATAGTTTAGCGACGGAATGTTTTAAATCCGTCGCTAAATATGTCATTTTATTTTTAATTAGAGACGGATATTCCGGCGCTAATTATATTTTTAGAATTTTAATTTATTTTCTTTTTTGTCAAATTAGCAACGGATAAAATATTTTAGCGACGGAATATTCCGTCGCTAAATAACTGATTGCAGGAATACTTTTTGCGACGGAATTAATCCGTCGCCAAAAGTCAAATTTTTTTTTGAATTTTTTTAATTTTTCAATTACCCAGACCTGTAATACAATTTTCAATTCTCAACAACAACGCGCAATAATCAATACAGAAAGAAATATATATAATCAATTATAAAAAAATATTTATTATAAAAAAAACTCATATATGTACAAGCCGGGAACCGGATACAGCCGGTTAGGAGAGGGGAGAAGAGTAGAAGCTGGGCGCGGGGGGGAAGCTAGGAACGGGCACAGGAAGGGGCTCATCAGGGGTTGCCGAGTCCCGGATCTGGATCCTGCTGATCCGGGGCCGGCTCGGCCTGTCCAGCAGTGCCCTGCTCCCTGATCATCCCCACCACCACTGTAGCAATGCGCTGGATCTCCTTGTCGTCCAACTAAGGACAAGGAGCCGGTGTCTGTGGAGGGGCAGCAGGGGGTGAGGACGTTCCTATCACGGCACGAGCAGTCGTGCTAGGCAGGCCGCGTATGCGGCCTTTCGGCCGATTCACGACCTCCGGCGTATCCAGCCATCGCTTCAACCCCCCCAGTACTCGCAGCTGTACTAGTGGACGCTGATGGCTGTCCGGACTGCTGCTCGGACCCCCTTAGCTGTTCATACGAGGCCTGCAAAAATAGTGGTTTAACGATATGTTAGGGCATTAATTAACGAAATGGACATTGAGGATAGAAAAAATAACATTAACAACTTAAATAAATTGACTCACATCGATCCGCCGGGCAATATCTGAAATATAGTCGCCCGCCCGGTGCGTCTCGTCCTTGTCCTTCTTCCGCACGTGCGTCTGAGTATAGGTCAGAGCTATGACCTCATCCTCCTCCGGATCCGGGTGCTCGACCGCGTTCATGTGTCGGACGATGTCGTGTGGCACCGACCCCCCTGTGTGCGTCGGATCTCTATTCTGTCTGTTCTCAGCCTCGCTCTTACTCTTGGCGTCCCAACCTGGATCCGCAGCCCACCGACCCCCCTGTGTGAGATGAACATCCTGTAAAATGGGACATCAATATGATGAGGATGGCTTATGAATTATGATCACTGGCCAAAGAGGATGAATGTCGCTCGAGCAGAGTCTGTTGTGTCTGGTCGAGTCCTGTCTGTCGTGTCCATGTGCATTGCATTTGATTTTCTTTTGATATTATTGATTTTAATGATTTGTATTTCAATGATGTTTGTCTTTACGCCCTTGGATTTCGGGTCCACTTGCATAGTCGGTCGGTCTGTCAGTCCAGTCCATGAGGAGGTGGCAGTAATGCTGTTCTGTTGGGCCTGAAAGCCGCTTAGTCTAACGAAAGAAAATTTATCGTTTGACAAGTTATGTTGATGCTGAAATTTATTGACTACTCTTGATTCATTGTTATCGTTGAGATGATTATTACTCCTCCAAGTCTTTTGAATCATTTGTACACGATATTCCTCGTGTTGTCTTTACTGGGCAATTTGCACTCATTTCTTATGTTGTATTGTGCAGGCTATAAGGTTGATCAAAGAGAACCCTCTAGAGAAGGGAAGATAAACAAGTTAGAAAAGTTGAGCAAGGGGATGTACTGTGTGTGGTAAAGATTGAGCTGTGAGATCGGTTGTTAAGAATCCTACGATTACAGTCGTATATTAGGTTGTAAATACTCATGTTGTTTAGAGACTTAAAAGTCTTCCGTTGCAGTATGATGTATGTTGGTAAGGAAATTTTTTGTAAGGACGCATTTTGGAGTGTCTATTCATGATGTATGAGTAAGAGGATGTAATTGCTCTGTATTTCAACACAGGGTTTTAAGTATAATTAGGCTGAGGGTGTCGTAGATGATGATTCCCAAACTGAAAATGATTGACATGTGATGTTGTAACATCACGAAAAATATGTCGTAACATTTTAGTACTTGGTTCATATTGTGTTTTTATACTCGGTTCATATAGTGCTGATAATTTTTTCTGCCTAATTATTATTTTTAATGTGTTAATTTCTTTGCACTTTCACTACAAGAAAACAGGCTTTTAGCGACGGAGAAATCAGTAGCTAAAAGCCCAAAATCCATCGCTAAAAGAATTAGCGACGGATTCACCGTCGCTAAAAATTCCTCGTATAAAAGCCCGTCACTAATAGTTTAGCGACGGAATGTTTTAAATCCGTCGCTAAATATGTCATTTTATTTTTAATTAGCGACGGATATTCCGTCGCTAATTATATTTTTAGAATTTTAATTTATTTTCTTTTTTGTCAAATTAGCAACGGATAAAATATTTTAGCGACGGAATATTCCGTCGCTAAATAACTGGTTGTAGGAATACTTTTTGCGACGGAATTAATCCGTCGCCAAAAGTCAAATTTTTTTTTGAATTTTTTTTATTTTTCAATTACCCAGACCTGTAATACAATTTTCAATTCTCAACAACAACGCGCAATAATCAATACAGAAAGAAATATATATAATCAATTATAAAAAAATATTTATTATAAAAAAAACTCATATATGTACAAGCCGGGAACCGGATACAGCCGGTTAGGAGAGGGGAGAAGAGTACAAGCCGGGCGCGGGGGGGAAGCTAGGAACGGGCACAGGAAGGGGCTCATCAGGGGTTGCCGAGTCCCGGATCTGGATCCTGCTGATCCGGGGCCGGCTCGGCCTGTCCAGCAGTGCCCTGCTCCCTGATCATCCTCACCACCACTGTAGCAATGCGCTGGATCTCCTCGTCGTCCAACTGAGGCCGAGGAGCCGGTGTCTGTGGAGGGGCAGCAGGGGGTGAGGACGCTCCTATCACGGCACGAGCAGTCGTGCTAGGCAGGCCGCGTATGCGGCCTTTCGGCCGATTCACGACCTCCGGCGTATCCAGCCATCGCTTCAACCCCCCAGTACTCGCAGCCGTACTAGTGGACGCTGATGGCTGTCCGGACTGCTGCTCGGACCCCCTTAGCTGTTCATACGAGGCCTGCAAAAATAGTGGTTTAACGATATGTTAGGGCATTAATTAACGAAACAGACATTGAGGATAGAAAAAAAAACATTAACAACTTAAATAAATTGACTCACATCGATCCGCCGGGCAATATCTGAAATATAGTCGCCCGCCCGGTGCGTCTCGTCCTTGTCCTTCTTCCGCACGTGCGTCTGAGTATAGGTCAGAGCTATGACCTCATCCTCCTCCAGATCCGGGTGCTCGACCGCGTTCATGTGTCGGACGATGTCGTGTGGCACCGACCCCCCCGTGTGCGTCGGATCTCTGTTCTGTCTGTTCTCAGCCCCGCTCTTACTCTTGGCGTCCCAACCTGGATCCGCAGCCCACCGATCTATCATCTCCCCCATACACGGTGAGATATCCAATGTGGGGGATATCTCGTCATGTCCGTCATCGGGGCACCCGCGGGCAGCGCCTTCTTCGCCCGGTCCCGTGCATCGTGGAGCCATCGGCGGTAATTCTTGCCGATGTAGGCAAAGAAAGCCTGCTACTGAGGCGTGTCAAACGTGAACCCCTCCTGTAAGGCATTCAATAACACAAATTAACAACATAAAACAAACTGTAATTAAACATTTACTAACGCTGAAAAAAATACTTCACCGTACCAGCCACTCCTCCCATAGGGCCTCCCTCGCAGCGGCATCCCAGTCCTTCCAGTACAGGCGTGGCTCGAAGAATCGGCCCTTCACAAGAACGCCGATCTTCGTCCTCGCCTGATTCTCCAGGATCCTGCCAAAGAAGTAAATAAATAAATTAATACAGTTCAAATATAAATTAACAGCCCAAAATTTTAAATATAAGGCATGAGGTGATATTTTTAGTACTTACAGGCCCTCCTGCGTGAGCGTAACTCTCTGTTTACGCTGGGGGTCGATGCGTACCCCGCGTGTCGGACCACGGCCTCGTCGAGATCCTACAAAACACAGACATTAATACAGTTCAAATATAAGGCTAGCGAAAATGTACGAAACACCGTTATCAACTATACCTGAGGTAGAACCCACGGAAGATGGAGAATGCACGCGCGTGTGGGATGAATCTGCGTCGGGCTGGGGCGACGGCTCGAGCTGGGGCTGGGGCGACGACAGGGGCTGGGGCGACGGCTGGGGCTGGGGCCCCATCTACTGTCCGCGATCACTCTGTGCCTCGTCATCAGTAGGCAATGACGAGGTGGGACCGACCGGGGAGGAAGCAGCTCGGCGTCCAGCCCGGCCACGAATAGCCCGTATCCTATCCATATCTGACTTCATATAGATAAATTACAAAGACATTAACACGTTAAAAACAATAATTTGGCAAAAATCATCATCGGCACAATATATATATATATATATATATATATATATATATATATATATATATACATACATACATACATATGAACGGATGTGCAAAAACACATCATTAAACACCAAGTTATAAAAGTTCTACTACATTTTTCCCGTTTGCAAATCATCTTCATCACTTTCCCCGCCGTGCTCTTCATCTTCTAATTCATCCTCTTCATCAGTAGACTCGGTCACATCATCTCCAACACTTTCCACGTCTTCCGCGTCATCATCTACGACTTCTTCTCCTACAAGAAGTGTTGTTGGAAGAGGAAGATCGTCCTCCTCGTTGTTGACCTCAACAGGGAACAAGACACGTGGTTGGTCGGCTTGAAAGGAGTCTAGCTCACTGTCATATGTCACGGGCAATTTCTTGGACTTGATAGTTGTATACCAATGAGATTTGGGATTGGCGACGTCCTCCGCGTAAAAGACTTGTACAGCTTGACTAGCAAACACAAAGGGCTCGTCTGATGCAAGTCTTGACTTGACATTGACATCTACAATCCCTTGAGAGCTAACACGGATTCCTCTACTGCATGTGACATCGAACCACGTACACTTGAACAATTAGCTTTTCTAAATTGTCCAAACTGGACATTCAAAGGCTCATTACAAAGCATTACTTTGTAATCAGTACCTTTGAACGGGAACTAAGGGTTTCTATGCATGCATGCGTTCAGAAATTGATAACATATGCAAGAATCTTTTCGAAATATCAAAACTGCAGAAAGATCGTTATTTAGTAATAATTACGGTTATTTAGTCCTAATTAGGGTTTAATTGTGCCGAGTAGTGTTGATTAGTCCTAATTAGCGCTAATTAGGCTTAATTGGGTTATGTTAGTGCAAATTACGACTAATTAGGCTAACTATAATCAATATGCGCATAATTGGGTTCATTTTGGCTAATTTGGGGTAATTACAGCTACTTTGATTTTCATTAGGTTCTTAGGGTTAATTAAAACTAATTAGGCTCGTTAGAGCTAATTAATTAGGGTTAATTAATTTATTAAAATATTTATTTTTTAAATGTCGGACACCGTCGATCAGACGTGGTGTCCGTGTCTGCGCTAACTAACAGGTTTATCAATCCAATGGGTCCTATCCCCCGTCAACAATCTCAATTCTCAAATGCCCCCAATGCAATAAAAATTAACAAAAATCACACATTCAATCCAATTGGGTCCCATCCTCCGTCAATAATCTCAAATGCACAATTAACAATCTAAAATCATCAATTAATAATCGCAATTACTTCAAATGCACAACTAATAACCTAAAATCATCAATTAACAACCTAAAATCACAGATCAATAATCACAATTCTCAAATACACAATTAACAACCTAAAATTATCAAACAAATTATCAATGTTCAAATATGAAAAAATTATTCAAAATGCACATATCTGATGCGCTTGAATTATTTCAATTTAGGGTTCGATTATATTAGGGCATTCAATTTAGGGTTTAATTACGGTTCAATTACATCAATTTAGGGTTCAATTAGGGGGTTCTATTGAATCAATTTAGGGTTCGGTTGACTTGGGGCATTCAATTTAGGGTTTAATTTAGGTTTCAGTTAGATTAGGGCATTCAATTTAGGATTCAATTAGGGGTTAATTTAGGGTTCGATTCGATTAGGGCATTCAATTTAGGGTTCGATTCGATTAGGGCATTCAATTTTGGGGTTTAATTAGGGTTCAATTACTTCAATTTAGGGTTCAATTAGGGGGTTCTATTGATTCAATTTAGGGTTCGGTTGATTTAGGGCATTCAATTTATAGTTCAATTAGGGGGGGTTCAATTATTTCAATTTAGGGTTCGGTTGGATCAGGGCATTCAATTAGGGGTTCAATTACAATTAATTTATTCAATTAGGTTGAATCGGGGTTCATTACAATTAATTGGTTAAGTTAGGGTTAATCAGGTTTAATTGGGGTTAATTCATTCAATTAGGGTTACGCGGGATTAATTACTGTTAATTGGTTAGTTTAGGTTGAATCGGGGTTCATTACAATTAATTGGTTCAGTTAGGGTTAATCAGGTTTAATTGGGGTTAATTCGTTCAATTAGGGTTACGCGGGGTTAATTACTGTTAATTGGTTAGATTATGGATAATTACGGCTTGATTAGGAATAATTGGGAACAAATTAAGGATAGTTAGAGTTTATCCGGGCTAATTATGCTTTAATTAGGGTTTAGGGTTTAAGGTTAACCGGTTCAAACAGGTTTAATTGGAGCTAATTACAGTTAATTGGTTCAATTAGGGCTAATCAGGGCTAATTAGGGTTTATTGGTTCAATTAGGGTAAATCGGGATTAATTAGGGCTAATTGGTTAGATTAGGTTGAATCGGGGTTCATTACAACTAATTGGTTCAGTTAGGGTTACTCAGGTTTAATTAGGGTTAATTCGTTCAATTAGGGTTACGCAGGGTTAATTACTGTTAATTGGTTAGTTTAGGTTGAATCGGGGTTCATTACAATTAATTGGTTCAGTTAGGGTTAATCAGGTTTAATTGGGGTTAATTCGTTCAATTAGGGTTACGCGGGGTTAATTACTGTTAATTGGTTAGATTAGGGATAATTACGATTTGTTTAGGAATAATTGGGAACAAATTAAGGATAGTTAGGGTTTATCCGGGCTAATTATGCTTTAATTAGGGTTTAGGGTTTAAGGTTAACCGGTTCAAACAGGTTTAATTGGAGCTAATTACGGTTAATTGGTTCAATTAGGGTAAATCGGGATTAATTATGGCTAATTGGTTAGATTAGGTTGAATCGGGGTTCATTACAATTAATTGGTTCAGTTAGGGTTAATCAGGTTTAATTAGGGTTAATTCGTTCAATTAGGGTTACGCGGGGTTAATTACTGTTAATTGGTTAAATTAGGGTTAATTATGGTTTGATTAGGGTTAATTTGGTTCAATTAGGGTTACTTGGGAACAAATTAGGGATAATTAGGGTTTAATCGTTACAATTACATTACAACAAATTAAATACAATACAATACACTACAAAAAATTAAATTTAATTACATTACAACAAATTAAATTCAATTACATTATAGCAAATCAAATACAATTACATTACAATAGATTAAATACAATTACATTATAACAATAGATTTAATGCGATAAATAATTTCTAGCATACAATTACATTATAACAACAGATTAATTTCTAGCATACAATTACATTATAACAACAGATTAATTCAATATGATAAATAATTTCTAACCGGGAAAAAAAGTGAGTTCAGGCAGTGGTGGTGCGAGGCAGATGACGACAGTGGCGCACGAAAGGCAGCGACAGAGGGTGGTGGTGCGGTGGAGGGGGATGAACTGTGGCGATGGTGGTGCGACTGTGAGGTGGCTGTGGCAGTAGTGGGGTAGCTGCGGGGCGGCGAGGTGGCAATGGGGATGGCAGATCTGAGGGGAGAGGGAAGGGCGGTGTGGTGGTGGCAGGGGGCCTGTCGCCGGCGTGGGGGGCTGGTGGGGAGGAAAGACGGGGAGAGAGAGAGAGAGAAATCTGGGTATTTAAGAACACATTTAGCGACAGACATGTCCCGTCGCATTACTATGGAGGTGTTCAGGATGATCAGGGAGCAGGATCAGCAGGGCACTGCTGCTGGACATGCCGAGCCGGCTCCGGATTAGCAAGATCCAGATCTGGGACTCGGCAACCCTTGATGAGCCCCCTCTCGTGCCCTCCCGCGCTCGTGCCCTCTCGGCTTGTACTCTTCTCCCCTCCTCTAATCGATTGTATCCGATTCCAAACTTGTACGTTTTATTTTTCATTATAGTAAACACTATTTTAAAGTTATATAGTTGTTTTGTGCCCGTTGTAGGGTTAAATAATTGTTGATCGATCAGCAATTATTTAACCCTAATGAGCATTTGGGGGATTATGCCTCGTAGTTGAGACTTGAATTTGATTACAGATTTGGGCATAAAAAATTTGACTTTTAGCGACAAATTTATTCCTTCGCTAAAGAGTATCCCTAAATCTCCACTTTTAACGACAAAATATTCCGTCACTGAAAAGTTTATTCCGTCGCTAAATATTTACCGAATAAATTATTTTTTAAAAAAGAAAATAAATTAAAATACGAAAAATAAAATTAGCGACGGAAGTTCTGTCACTAATGTATTGAACAACCCACCGCTGAAAGTCCAATATTAGACAGCGGATTATGGAATTCCATCGCAAAACTTTTAGCGACAGGCTTTTATACGAGGGACTTTTAGCGACGGGTATTCCGTCGCTAAAGGTTTTAGTGAGGGGTATTCCGTCGCTAAGGTGGCTAAAGGTTTTAGCGACGGATTATATGCTTTTAGCGACGGATTTTCCCGTCACTAAAAACCTTATTTCTTGTAGTGGATGATGCTTTGCGATTGACATATTCAAATGTATGCGACATTTGTGTCTTATTGTGTAGAGTAGATAGGTTTTGGACAAGTTATTTGAATGAACGTGGGACAGAGGGTTGAATAGGTTTTGAATGAATGCGTTGAAAACTTTCAACGCATTTATTCAAAATCGATTCAACCAAGGTTGATTCAGTTTTTGGACCAATTGTTGAATTGGTTTTGGATAGGTTGAATCGGTTTTGGGACAGGTTGTTGAATTGATATTAGATTGGCTGAATTTGTTTTGGACAGGTTTTTGGACCTAATTTTTTTTAGCAAAGCCCAGGTTTAGCGATTGCTCATCGCGGTCGCTAAATAGAATAAAAGCGGTCGCTAAATTAATATCTTAAAATAAAAAATAGAGACCGCACCGTGCGGTTGCTAAAGAAAAATATAGATAAAAGTAAAAAAAACATTTAGCGACCGCGACTCGCAGTAGCTAAATAGAAAATTATTTAAATTATAAAAATATTTAGCGACTGCCAAAATAGTCACTAAATATGGTCAACGCAGTCGATAAATTTAGTGACCGATTCGGGCTGTCGCTAAAATTTAGAGACTGGACCTCTAGCGACCGCTTCATGCGATCGCTAATGTTGCATGGTGGGCACAATATAAGGGAGATATATATTTGCAGTGGAAATATTAGAGTATTATAGTAGAGGAGGAGGATGTGGAGAGGAGAAATACTATTTGATATTTTTCTCAACTCAATCAACACTTCTTTTCATAAACTCACTCACTCTTTCCACACTTACAATACTCGCTCTTTCATTTCACTTACAAAATAACTAGGTGATACACCTTTTTGTACTAAGACATTTAAAAACTCATTTATCTCCTAAAAGATAACTTCCCTAACCTTTCATTTTCATATCCCTATTTAATCACTCATAGGTTATGAGTAACTCCTCTAACCTTTCACATTTCAGCTTCTCTTCATTTATTCATGTCTTGATTCTTCCTCATCAAATTTTCATAACTATGTGAATCAAGATTAACTCTCAACACGCCCCCTTAAGCTTGATTCTCTCATTCCAAGTTGACTCCGTAGCTTCTCGAAGACTTCTTTATTTAGGGGCTTTGTGAAGATATCCGCAACTTGATCTTCGGACTTCACAAACTTGACCTGGACTTGTTTCTTAGCAATGCTCTCATGGATGAAATGATACTGTGTATCAATGTGCTTGCTTCTATCATGAAAGACTGGATTTTTAGCAAGAGCTATGGCTAACTTGTTATCAACATAAATCTGTGTTGATTCATCTCGAATAAAATTGAGCTCCTTAAGCAAACTTCTTAGCCATATCGCATGGTAAACAGTTGATGTTGCAGCCACATATTCAGCTTCACATGTCGATAGAGTTACTATCGATTGCTTCTTTGATGTCCATGTGAATACTACTTCACCAAAATAAAAAACGAATCCAGTTGTACTCTTTCGATCATACATGTCTCTGGCCCAATCACTATCACTACATCCCACTAATTTCATATCACCTGATGCAGGATAAAATATGCCAAGATCAATTGTACCTTTAAGGTACCGAAGTATCCTTTTTGCTACTTTGAAGTGGTAAGTTGTGGGATTCTCTATATATCGACTAATACAACCAACAACATATAGGATATCAGGCCCTGTGCATGTTAAATACCTCAAACTACCAACCAAACTTTTGAACAAGGTCCGATCGATTGGACCTTCTTTGACGTGTCACGAAAACTTCTTTTCAACCTCGATGGGGATAGTGATTGGGTTGCAATTTTCCATATTAAACCTCTTCATCACTTCTTTTGCATATGCCTCTTGTGAGATGAAAATTCCATCGTCTCTTAATTTGCTTTACCTCGATCCCAAGATAATATGACATCAAACCGATATCAGTCATTTCAAACTCCTTGGCCATTTCCTTCTTGAAATCATTAAACATCTTCACACAGTTTCCAGTAAAGATTAAATCATCGACATATAAATAGACTCTCAAGATGTCACCTTTTCCATTCATCTTGATGTAGAGGGCATGCTTATGTGGGCACTTATTAAAGCCTCTCTCTTGAAAATACTTGTCGATGCGACTGTTCCACGCCCTTGGCGCTTGCTTCAACCCATATAGGGCCTTCTTCAGCCTTAATACTTTGTCTTCATGGCCTTGAATAGCATATCCTTCGGGATGTTTGATATAGACTTCTTTATCAAGAAAACCATTAAGGAAGGCTGACTTCACATCCATTTGATGGATCTTCCACTTGTTGTGGGCTGCTAGAGATATCAACAGTCGTATCGTTTTCAATCGAATGACTGGGGCGAAGACTTCATCATAGTCAATTCCAGCCTTTTGCTTGTATCCTTTGACAACAAGCCTTGCTTTGTATCTCTCAACTTTGCCTTTGGAAATTTTCTTCATTTTATAAACCCATTTTACACCAATAGGCTTCTTATCCGATTGAAGAGTCGTCAGCTCCCAAGTGTCATTCTTCTCGATGGCACCAATCTCTTTGTTCATGTCCTTCTTCCATTTCTCACTTCTTGATGCCTCATCAAAATTGATAGGCTCAGTATCAGCAAAGAGACAAAACATATTCTGGTTCTGATTCAAGTCACCATAAATCTCCTCTAGAGATCTCTTGCCTTGTGGTCCTGTCTTGATAGAACCATCGATTGATGATGCTGATGATGGACTCGATTGAGTCGGAGATACGAGGCTCGAGGGATTCACAAGTTCTATCAGCTTTTCTTCTACCTCTTTTCTATCCGTATCGATCGGATAGAAAACATATTGCTCCTTGTCACGATCAATCCAATCCCACTAGCTCTTCTCATCGAAAGTCACATCTTGACTGACTTTCATTTTCTTGTCAACAGGTTTGTATAACTTGTACCCTTTGACTCTTGACTGTAACTGATGAAGATAAACCTCTCACTTTTATCATCCTGCTTCTTCCTTTGCTAATCAGGGACATGCACATATGCAATACCTCCAAACACTTTTAAGTGGGACACATTTGGCTTGTATCCACTCTAAGCTTCTTGTGGTGTTTGATTCCACACACTTGTTGGTGGACATCAATTTGAAAGATAGACCGCACAATCGACTGCTTCAGCCCAAAATTCTTTGGGCAAATTCTTGCTCTTCAACGTGCTTCGAGTCATGTTCACTATCGACCGATTCTTTCTTTCCACCGCTCCATTTTGCTTAGGTGAATATGGAATGGTAAGCGGTTGATGAATGCATTCTCTTCACATAATGCCTTGAACTCCTTAGATATGAACTTTCCACCTCGATCAGATCTCATCGCCTTAATCTGATATCCACTCTGCTTCTTGACAAGAGCCTTAAACCTCTTGAAGTTTGAGAACACCTCTGACTTTTGCTTAAGGAAATATACCCATGTTTTCCTACTATAGTCATCAATGAACAGTAAGAAGTATCTGTTCTTACCAAAAGATGCTGGATCGATTGAACCACACACATCAGTATATATCAGCTCCAACGACGCCTTTGCTCTTGATATCGACTCCTTTGGGAAACTGTCTCAATGTTGCTTCCCGACAAGACAACCCTCGCAGAGTTTGTCTGGCTGATCTATCGATGGGAATCCCTTTACCATCTTCTTAGTTGATAGCAATTTCAGACCTCTAAAAATGAGATGTCCAAGCCTCAAATGCCACAACCAAGATTGGTTATCAAAACAGGCCTTCAAATATTTAGGCGCACCATGATGGATATTCATCAAGAACATCCTATTGCTTGACATCGAAACACAAGCGATCAAGCTCCCTCTATCATCTCTCAAATAAAGACATTTATCTTTCATATGGACGTCGTACCCTTTCTCCAATAGTTGGCCCATGCTCAAAATGTTGGCCTTCATCTCCAGAACATAATAAACATTTGAGATGAACTGATGGCCTCCATTCTTCAATTTGATGAGAATTTTGCCTTTGCCTTTGACTAGGATTTTGGACATGTCTCCAAAAATGATATTTCCCGTCACCGATTCATCCTTCTCAATAAACATGTGTTTGTAGCCACACATGTGATTGTTGGCGCCGGTATCGAGATACCAAGAATTTGTATTTTCTTCTTTTGATCCATCGTGTGCCAACAGGACCGTGTCATCGCCCACCTTATTTCCTTCAGCATAGTGGGCCTTCATATTTTCCTCCTTTTGTTCGTCTCGACACTCCCAAGAGTAGTGTCCGAACCGATGGCACGTGAAACATTCAACGTCTTTCTTGTTTTGGCGTTGATAATAACCACCTCTTCCTCGACCTCATCCTCTCGATGGACGAAATTCCAAACTTGATTCATTATTGTTGTACTGATTTTGTACACCACGGCCTCTGCCGTGACCTCGACCGTGACCTCGTCCACGGCCTCAACCTCAACCACCTCGATTCTTGTTGGTGTCATCTTTCCTCTCGTTGATATTCATCTTGTCTTGAAGAGCGTGCTCGATCGGTTCTTTGTTCCTCCATTTGATTTTGTCCTCATGGACTTGCAATTTTCCTGAGAGCTATTTGACCGTCATAGTCTCGGTGTCATTGGACTCCTCGATAGCAACAACTACATGGTCAAATTTTGGATCGAGAGATTGAAGGATCTTCTCGACCACCCGACTATCTTCCATCTCTTCACCATTTCTCTCAAGTTGGTTTACAACCGAGAGAACTCTCGAGAGGTAGTCAAATATCGTCTCGGAGTCTTTCATTTGTAAAGACTCAAATTCACCTCGGAGGCTTTGGAGTCGCACCTTTTTTGCCTTATCGATGCATTCTCTAACGTATCCCATGCTCTCTTCACAGTGGTGGCATGTGCAATCTTCTCAAAAATATTGTCATCAACGCCAAGTTGGATGAGTGAAAGAGCCTTTTGATCTTTCACTCGGGCTTCTTTGGCAGCCTTCTTCACGGCTTGGCTAGCACCGGCCAAGTTTTTTGGTTCCACATATTCTTCTTCTATGGCCTCCCAAACATCTTGACAACCAAGAAAAGTTTTCATTTGGATGCTCCATCATTCATAGTTGTCTTTCACGAGCTTCGGGAAGGGAAATGCTTCACTTGTTGCCGCCATTAGAACCTCCGCTCTGATACCACTTTGTTGCGCGGTGGGCACAATATAAGGGAGATATATATTTGCATCAGCAATATTAGAGTATTATAGTAGAGGAGGAGGATGTGGAGAGGAGAAACACTCTTTGATATTTTTCTCAACTCAATCAACACTTCTTTTCATAAATTCACTCACTCTTTCCACACTTACAATACTCTCTCTTTCATTTCACTTGTAAAATAACTAGGTGATACACCTTTTTATACTAAGACATTTAAAGACTCATTTATCTCATAAAAGATAACTCCCCTAACCTTTCACTTTTCATCTCCCTATTTAATCACTCATAGGTTATGAGTAACTCCTCTAACCTTTCACTTTTCAGCTTCTCTTCATTTATTCATGTCTTGATTCTTCCTCATCAATTTGTCATAACTATGTGAATCAAGATTTACTCTCAACAGCTTAAACGGTTTAGCGACCGCAGCAGGAAGTTTCTTATTGTGAGAGTCCACTGAACACTTCATAATAAGACTAAAAGTGACATAAAACAGTCGATAACACTTTCAAGAGCAACTACGTTGTTAACAATTAATAAACAAATAGTTTTCTCCACTTTCTTATACAACAATCTCCAAGATCAGTTTTTGGAAAAAAAATTCATTGTGTAAGAATCCATAGTTTCATTCCAATCCAAATTCATACAGAGCAATTTCTAACAAAAAAATATTATTTAAATGTCGGTCTGATTTTTACAGAAAATAATTGTCACTAAAAGTAGTTCATTCTAATAAACAATACTTTTTTTCAAAAAGACTGATAAACAAATGGAAAAGAGCACTAGATGGATCAAAAGTTATTTATCTCAAAATTTATGAAAGTCTACAACCATATGGGAGATTATGTTCCTCCCCTTGTTCAAATATCATAATCCAATGCATGCGAGCAGAATAGTAATCAATCTTCAAGTGTAGAAAAATAAGACCACTCCCATGAACGCATATAGGGTGGTCTCTTATTTCCCATGCTTATATTTCCTTGATTCACCAAGCAGCTTATCATCTCCTTTCCTACTGTTTCGTTCCATGCACTGCCAAAATAACCACCCACAATGCACCCTTTCACATTCTTCTTTCCTTTCCCACTCGTCTCTTCTTCTTTTAAATAATTTTTTCACTAACTCCTCACAATGATTCCTCACCAAAGTTAATATTAACTAGACAATTTAGTCAAAAGGACCACCAATAATGCACTCTTTCACATTCTTTCTTTCCTTTCCTTATCTCTTCTCGATATGTCTTTCTCTTCCTCTTCTACTTTTTTCCCCCTTTTTTCACTTACTTCTCAGAATGGATCCTCACTAGAGTCAACATTAACTTGGCAACTACAAATGCCATAATGTTTGCGCTGCTGGGCAAACTCACTAGCGATCGTGCGCCTACGACACAACCGATGAATTGTGCGGGATTTTTTTTGCCCTCGAGCCTAAGGACTTCACCAAAAAGAAAAACTAACTAATGATAATATGCTGAATTGATCGAAAGACGATGCGCCTACTGAAATTACAAAGACAATTCTTACAGTACAACGAACAAAGTTTCTACAACGTGCTGGGTTCTCTATCGACACTACATAGATCATCTAACAGGCTGCTTAAAGAAATCTAAACATGCTATCTTCCTAGTCTAATTTTGTTGAGAAATTGACGACCCCTTTTCCTGTTTCCTTGCATCTCTTTTATACTTGCATCATTCATAACCATCTTCTTCCTGTAACTGCACTTCTTTATCTTCATTAGGAATAACTTTTCAGATCCCATGATCGATCGTTTCTTCCACAATCTTCTCAATCGTGATGATCATGGCCTGCCCCAGAAACTTCCTATTAACTGTTGTCACTGATGCATTTGTTCTGCTTTCACGTTGTTTTTGACACCATTGATCTGGTTGTTTTTGGTGGTTTCTTCCTTATTATGCGGGTTATTCAGATATTCTGTTTTCTTGCATTTCCTCTTCAATAACTTATCTCTTCCTCGTAACTCGGTAACTGATGGTAACCATTAACAACAGTGCCTTCTCCACTTTCTTCATTAATGCACTTCTTTGTGGTTATCATCATGCCACATGTCTACACGCTCTTTGTAAAAATATTGGTGCAAACATTGCCCCCTTAACTCACGCGACGTATACAGTCATGCGAGTTAATCATGTTCACTTCAACTTCTAACACTTTTAATTCCAAGCCATTTTATCTAGGCTGTATTTAAATTGACCTCTGTCTGTTCTATATCAGAGTATCTTCTTGATCGCAGCAAACCCTAAAATTTTGATTGTTCATTTCTTGCACTTCTTCAAAATCATGGTGAAGAGAAGAATTACTCCTCGAGGCGATGAGGGTGAATGAGTCCAGTGTCCCCCTAAACCTCGATGGGGTGTTGGTGCCTTTAAGGACCATGTTGATCCAATCGATTCTCGTGTTCTGATTCCTTGAAAGAAATGCCCAAAACTTATCAGCCCCCACATCTTAGGCCCGTCTTTTAGGGTTCCTCCCCAACCCTTAAAGGGATATCAGGTGGACGATTCAGAGAAATTGTTGCTCAGTTTGCCTTTTCTAAATTGGAAAGGCTGGAGCGACAATGGTTTGCCGATTAGATCTTGGCCAACTCTCATTCATGCTGATTGGGCTTTGTGGGTTGATCGTTTGTCAGCTTCTTTCACCGACCAGTGGAGACGGCAAGATATTTTTGAATTAATTCACATGTCCAAAACTCTTCCTAAAGTGGGTCGATGGCTTTTGTCTAGTTCTTTCTGCTTCTGGTCGACTACCACCAATGCCTTTATGTTGAAGACCAAAATGGTGGCCCTTACTATTTTTGATCTATGTGCTTTCACAGGCCTTCTGCCGATTGGCAATTATGCTAATGCCTTGATCTATCACAACCCTACCAATTTGACTCTTGATGTTTCTTCTTCCAAATATTTTGAGACTTTTGCAAGATATTTTCTCACGTCAAAGAACGCCAACACCTCGCCCAATTTGAAACCATCATGTGTTCTGTGTCTCTAGCCATTCGCTAACCAAAGAGTATATGAACTTAGCCATCACCTTTGCTCATGGTAGGGACTATGCACTTGCACCTTTATTGTTGGGCAGCTTGTATAGGTCAATGTGCACTATGGTAGAGAAGAAGATTCATTGGAGTATCGGTGGTCCTTTCTGGTTGGTTCAATTGTGGTTGCAATCTTACTTTTCAGAGTTTCCCCTTTTTGTCCTTGCTCAACCCAATACTTCTTTCTTGACCTATGGGCATTGCCTTTCTTTGGGTGAGATTCGGTTGCACCCCTTCATAACTTGTTTCCGTTTCTTCTTTGATTTCAATCACCTCAAGTGTCCACATCCCTTCCTTGCCAAAGCATTTGGACCTAATTAGTTTAGAACCCTTCCCACCCACATAAACGATTCCATGTCTATAGAGTCCCAAGATTTTGTTTGGAGAGTATGGGCTAGCTTTCTTTGTGGTCAATTTCTTCACGCGGGTGGTCAGATCACTATTATCCTTCAGGAACTTATGGGTGTGAGGGATATACCCCTTCTCAATTTGGACAGTAGTTTGGACTAGTACAAGGGATTCCAGCCCCTCTCTTCATAGAGAATGGTTTCTTGGAAGCAAAAGAAAGGATAAAGAGGATCACGAAAAACCATATCAAGAAGATAGATAAGGTTGTGGATGAATCGATGGACAGTTTCGTTATGTCCAATTTTTCAATTCGTACGGCTAGATCGGTTGGTTCTTTTGATTCTTGGTATCAAGACATTGTTTCAAGTTGTATGATGGCCTCAACTATGTTGATTATATGTTCTGTCTAGCCCTAGACAGTCCTTATCGTCCTGGTATCCTATTTTTCTTTTGATTCCATTTTTACTGCCGATATCAATTTATTTACCATGTCCTGGTTTGTTGATGTAGGAGGCAACAGTCAACCTGTCATCTCTTGGAAAAGGAATCAATCCCCTTCTACAGGGGCCTCTGGATCTACTTAAGGCAGGAAAAGAAAAGAGCATATCGATGAGTCTTCCTTAGAAGAGCATGATTTTAATGAGGAGTCAAGTGGTTCTTCTGAAGATATGTCCACAGAGGAGATGGAAGAGGTTGGAGATATGGAGAAAGATGATGAAGAGGATGACATTTCTCTTATTTAGCAGAAGGCAGCAATTCGAGAAAGGAGAATGCAATCAAAATGCGTACCTGGTGATCTTCCTTCCAACCCTCAATCAAAAGAACTGATATCGGTTGTTCCTCTAAGTGTTGGTCCTCCGATTCAGACTGCTTCAGCTATTGTCAGCTTCCAGTCCTCTTTGAACCCAGGTATGAACTCTTTTGTTATTGTGTCATCTTCTGATAATGAACTTTTAAAGATTATTTGACTATTGCCCCACCTTATGCAGTTGATCAGGGTGCTAGATCATCCAAGAAGCTGACCACTGAGATGGGAGCCTCTGCGAGTGTAGCACCTAAAGAGGAAAAAGAATCATCCTCAGTGCTAATCAATTAGCAAGGGGCTTCGTCGACTGCTCTAGCTAATTCAGTCATGCCTAAGCCCAAGGCTACCAGAAGGAAAAGCATTGCTCACAAGACTTATTTTAGTGCACGAACCATGTCTTTGAAGGTAAATTTCTTTTTTTTGTTAGTTCTTGTATTTTTTTTGTTGCTAAATTTCATTGCTTACCTTTTTATTAGGATCTGGGAGGTATTACCATCGATTTGACTCAGGAAAGTGCCAGTAAAGATGACGACCCTGACAATGTTTCCTTCGATGCTCCTGTTGTGAAGCAACTGATACAAAAGTTACTAGTGGCGGAGGTTCTTCAGTTGATGCTGCCCATCGATCAGCACCTCCACCCCCAACAAGTACGTAGGTTTTAAAGCACTTTTAATGCTATTACTGTATTAAGTAATTCATATCCTACTACTATCTATGTAGCAGATCGATGAACCTTGGGATGTTCAGGGTGATGAAGATTCCGATAACACTTCTAGTAGTCATCATTCCAATCGATCGGGCAATACTTCTTTACCTGCCTTTTCAGTAGCCAAAACATGTCTTTCAGTTGAAAGTCACTCTCATGTTGCTGTAGATTCGGTCCAAGGCTCTGAACTTACCCTTGCACCATCTAGCCATACCACTGTTGTTCCTTCAATGCATGTGTCATCAGCTCTCCCAATTGCCTCTAGTTCCCCATCTATCACTTAGATGGTAGCAAAGGCCACAGGCATCCTAGCTGCTCAGCAAACTACTCCTTCTATGCATGTTATTGATGTCATCAATCAAAAATTTCTACAACTTCAGATGGCCATTAATGCTTTTTCTTGGCCTTTGATAGGTGTATTAGTTTCACCTTCTAGTGTTGACGCGGCTGCAGTTCTTAATATTTTTAAAAGTCTGCTCAACCGTCCCCTTTCTGATGTTTTGGCTAATAATGATGCCTTATTGAAGATGAACAGCTTGATAGACACTCTTGCTGACAATGCATCAGCTCTGAATGATGTCCAATCAGGTCTAATTTCCATTCTAAAATTTTAAATCTCACTTATATCTGCCCCTTGGAAGCAAGGCGTGGGCATTAAATCTAATGCTCAAGTAATGGACCGAGATATCGATGCTTTAAACACCCAAATCCAAGAGAAGCAGCTTGCAGATTTCTAAGGAGATTGAAGAGATTAAGGCCGAGAAAAGAAACTAGAAATGAAGATAATCACCTTAAATCAAAAAGTGCAAAGTCTGCTTGAACGGCAAAGTGGTGTTTATTAAGAGGCTCTCAATTTGGCTATAGCTATGGAAGAGTCTTTGAAGAAATGAGCTAGGAATCATTCCCAACTCGTCTTTGCGGACCAAATTATTTCTAGAATGGAAACTCAGTGGAAAGAAATTCAAACTACCTTTGATGTCTGATTTTTCTGTTGTGTAAACAGTTATTTCTTTTAGTCAGACTTTTGCTTTTAGACTACTATTTGTAATCAAACTATTTTTTCTTAGATTTTATTTGCAATTTTTCTTTTTCTATCTCACATTTCTTAGCATTTATCAGGCTAATGCAAACTATCTATATCGATTGGTTTGACTCCATCCCACATGGAAAGGAAGTATTTCTTTAGATATCGGTCGTTAATCAGTTTGGCATGCAGCTGCCCTTCTAACGATTTTAACCAATATGATCCGCCTCTTAAAACTTTATGGATTAGGAAAGGTCCTTCCCAATTTGGTGACCATTTTCCAAATTTTGGATCATTTGATCCTATAGGTAAGATAGTTTTCCATTCTACTCTTTCCTGAAATGTTTTTGGTAAAACTCTTCGGTTGTAAGATCTACTTACCATTAGCTAATCTATGGTCATCTAGATCTTCCAACTCAATTGCCATATCCTCATTATATTTTGTCACTAGAATGTTATTTTGCATAGCTACACAGAATGATCTTACTGTTATTTCCATAGGCAATACAGGATCATGCCCGTATGTCCAGGCATATGGAGTTACCCCTCTGCTAGACTTCGGAAAGTTTGAAATGCCCAAAGAACTTCTGATAGCAACCGATGCCAATCATTTGGGGTATCTTCAATAGCTCTCTCCATGATGTGCTTAATAGACTTATTTGTCGCTTTAGCTTGGCCATTTGCTTGTGCGTAATAAGGGTGGAGTTTATTATTTCAAACTTGTATTCTTTAGCAAACTCAGGTATTTGCCCCCAGTGAAAACAGTACCTCTATCGGCTGTGATTCTTTGAGGTAATCCAAATCGATGGATTATGTTTTCTTTAATAAATGTGATTACACTTTCTTGCGTAACTATCTTCATTGTCCTGGCCTCTGTCCACTTTGTAAAGTAGTCAGTGGCCACAATTATGAACCCATGCTTATTGGACGAAGAAGGATGTATTTGGCCTATCAAGTCCATGGCCCAACCCTTAAAGGCCATGGTTTCACTATCGATTGCAATTATATGCATGGTGCGTGATGAACGACACCACGTTTTTAACAAGCTTGACATCCCTTTGCATATTGATGCAATCTTTCATTATGATAGGCCAGTAATGGCCATGCCGTCTAATCAGCCATCTCATTTTTGTACCCGCTTGATGAGCACCACAAACACCTTTGTGCACTTCAGCCATTACCTGCATAGCCTCTTGTTGTCCCAGGCATCTAAATGCCAGTCCTTCCGGCATTCGTTTAAACAAATCACCGTCTAATAGGAAGTATTTAATTGCTTGCAGCTTCGTTTTGTGTCTACGCTTAGTTGAGGATTTTGTATATATTGGATGATAGGTGTTCTCTTGTCATCTTGAATTGTATCGACTGGGTTAACCATTTCTAATCGCCCATATCTGTCACCGATTAGTGACAGCTGTTAGATACTTTTACCCATTGTTCATTGATTCCATCAAGGACTTTTAACCCCGAGGCCAACTGAGCCATTACATTATCACTCCCATTATATATTTTGGGGACGTGAGTTATGGTTACGTCGTCAAATTTTGTTAACAACTATGACGCGATGCTAAAATACATCTCCAAACCTGGAGCACTGCATTTAAACTCTCCATTCAACTATTTTATAACCAGTTGGGAATCCCCAGAAATTTGCACTGTTGTCACGCGCATGTCCAATAATATTTCTAAACCAATGATCAAGGCTTCGTATTCTGCCTGATTGTTTGAACAATCTTTTTCAATTTGAAAAGCAAATTGATGTGTATTTTCAATGGGAGAAATTAGCATTATTCCTGCACTAGCTGCTTGAGTAGTTTTTGACCTATCAAACATCATTTTCCAAGGAGCGATGCCAACATATATTATTCCGTTTTTAGTGTCGTCAATTGGATGGTCTGCTAAGAAATTGGCCAGAGCTTGGCCTTTCACTGCTCTCTGGGGAATATAGGTTAAACTGTACTCTATCAATGCAAGAACCCATTTTTCTATTTTTTTTCCCTGGCCTTGATAGCATGTACTTTATCAAGTCCATTTTTGCAATTAGTAATATCTCAAAAGGCAACATGTGGTGTCAAAGTTTCACTGCATTAGAATATAAAGTTAGACACAACTTTTCTACAACAGAATACTTTGTTTGGTTACATTTAATCCTCGACTGAAATAGTAGATGGCTTGTTCAAAGCCCAGACTATTTTCTTGAGCTAGCAAGCTTCCAAGCGATGATTCAGCTGTCGATACATACAACTTTAGCGGCCTCCCGATCCTCGGTGGCATCAGTACAGGGGGTTTGGCTAGATATTTTTTTAACGACTGAAAAGCACGTTGATGCTCTGCTTCCCATTGATACTCAAAATCTCCTTTCATCCCTAACAAGGCTGAAAATGCCTTTGTTTTTCCCACTAAATTAGCAATGAACCGGCGTAAAAAATTAACTTGTCCTAAAAAAATGCTAGAGCTCCTTCTTATTTGAAGGAGGTTTGGCGTTTATAATGGCTTTTGCCTTGTTCTTATCGATTTCAATTCATTTTTGGTGGACCAAAAATCCTAAGAAATTCTTTGCAGAAACTCCAAAAGCACATTTCAAAAGTTTCATTTCTAGAATATGTTTCCTCATTCTTATGAAAGCATTTTCTAAATATTTTAAATGCTCTAGATGGTCATCCGATTTGAGGACTACATTATCAATATATACTTCTAAGAATTTGCCAATCATATCATGAAAGATTAAATTCATCGCCTCTGATATGTTGCCCCAGCATTTTTTAAGCAAAAGGCATGACTAACCATTCAAACATGCCGATTGCACCTGGACATCTAAATGTTGTTTTATGGACATCTTCATCTTTGATAAAAATCTGATTATATCCAGCATTTCCATCCATAAATGACATGATAGTATGTTTAGAGGTTGAATCAACTAGCATGTCTATGATGGGCATAACATATTGGTCTTTAGGAGTAGCAAAATTTAAATTCCTAAAATCAATGCATACTCTCAACTTACCATTTTTCTTCAATACAAGAATAATATTTGACATCCATTCAACATACCTGGCTGGCCGAATGAATTTTTCTTTGAGGAGTCGCTTGATTTCCTCATTAACCAGTAGTGTTACCTCATTCGACATTTTCCTAGGAGCTTGCATGAATGGCTTGAACCCTTGCTTGATTGGCAATCTGTGCTTCACAAGCTTCTTGTCTAAACCTGGCATCTCTTTGTAACTCCATGCAAAGCAGTCTTTATAACTCTTGACCAAATTGATGATTTTCCCTATAACTTCAACCGATAATTGAGCACTAACGTAAATCGGCCGTGGATCGGCTTCCATTCCTAAGTTCACTTCTATCAGTGGGTCTTGTATTTCTATCTACAAATCATCCAACTTGGCTAGCGCCAATCTAAGATCTTGCAACCAAACTCCATCCAATCGGTCATTTTCATCATCCTCGACGCACTTCGCCCAGTTGATAGGTGACAACCACGCCAGTCGTTTTTCCATGGCATAGATCATCAATCTCTTGAAGGTTTTTCTAATTGCCTCTTGTCCTTCTTTAACTTTATCCACATCTTCAGCCGTTATCAGCTCACTTTTAAAATTTCTACAACTTTCTTCACTTCCTAAACTTTTAGCTATGGAAGCGTCCTCTAGCTTCCATTCCACACCATATCCCCTTTGTAGGTGCCTACCCATTAACAACTATTTTCACATGTACTTGCCAAAGACCTTCTACTGCCAGGGCGAACCATAGAATCGATTCCTCTACCACTCACTAATATTCCATCTTCATCTAAGACTATCAGTTCTATGTCTTGCCGCTTCGATACAATTTAAATATGCCAAAAATGGTTTGTAATCGGCCCAGACCAACTCAGCCACCTTCTTACCATCTTTTTCCTCTCTCCAAAATATTAGAATTTGATGAAGCGAAGATGGTATGCATCCATTAACGTGTATCCAATCCCTCCTAAGCAGAACATTGAAGCTTGAGGAAGAATCAATCATAAAAGATGGAGACATCTTCGGGACCACACTTTTTGGCTTTAAAATGTCTTCAGCAAAATTGCGTACCATAATTTCAGAGGGAATCAAATCCTTTTCATCCTTGCATAGTTTTTTCAACATTCTCGTGGATAGAATATTCACTGTAGCTCCGTTATCAACCAAAACTCTGGCCACTGGCTGGCCATCCATCAGAGTGGAAATAAACAAACGCTTCAGATGCCTTGTTCTTTGAGGGTCTGGTTTAGTAAATATGAACCTATTTTCACGATCGATTATGATTCCCTTGCTTGAATGGTTTTGACTTACCTCTCCTATCGTATCATTCATTTCCTTGATTGCAAAGCTATTTGGTACTAGTGCTCTATCATCCTCTACATCTTCTTCATTCTGAATTACTTGTTCTTCCTTTGCCTCAAATGTGAGAGGAAGAATAAACACCATGTTGTAGTCGATATTCACCTCGTGCTCTCCAAAAAGCAATTTCCTTTTTGTTTCCAATTTTTTGTCTTCGATAGCTACTCTGCCCCCCTTCTTATCATCGTTCTCATCGGGAACAATCATCTTTGTTCCTTTGCTAGCTAACAGCTTTTCAAGTGGTTGAAATCTCCCTTTTGCAACCATTTCTTGAAGAATCTCTTCCTCTGTTTGTTTCTTCTGTTGAACTCCATTCGTATTTTGACCTTCTTCTTCTCTAGTCCAGATCCACTTTCTCCTTTCAAGTTGGGCTTGCTTGATCTCCAACTCCCTTTCCATTATAGTTGCAAACTTTTTCTGAACTCTTCTTTTCTGCATTTTGCTTAAATCTTGATACGTCTCTGAAAATGAGACTCTCTCCTGACCGACCGTATGCCAATAGTCATCAGACAAAACTTTTGGCTTTAACATCCTTGATTCCCCTCGATACTTTTGTATCATCGGAAATTTATCTCGCTGCCCAGCCATTAGGATTTTTCCCTTTATAAGTTTTCGACACCTACGTCGAATCAAACGGCCCAAACCTTGGCCTTACCATTTTCGATCCTGGCCCCACGTTATTTTGATAAATGACCTGGTAAGTCATATTTGGCTGTTTGAAACTCATCCCCGATTGAAAATTTTATGGTTTCCTCGGCTTGCCTTCTTGTATCATTTCTCTACGAGTCTTATTTTCTCTCACTTGCTCTTTTTGCCACATCTTTTTTGACCATTCCTTGGAGGTACCACAGCTTTGACATATCAGCTCTCCTATCGGTCTAATCTTATTTCAAGATCAAACTTCCCTTGTTAGAGCTACTTTCTTCATCGGCCCACAAAATGCCTTCCTTTTTCTAGTTACCTTAAACAAAACTCCCATCCATATCATAATCAGAACTTACCATTTCTTTGGTTCTTCTCCGGTTATGATCTGTCTCCAAAGGTCTCCTTATGTTGAAGTTATCGCTTTCCAAACTTCTGCCTTCGCTCGAGCAGTCGATTGGATTGAAGTCCACCGATACCATGTTGATATCAAGCGCCATTTCTGGGAAGGGGTTGCTATCTACCTCAATCACTTCTTTGTCCTTGTCAATGAACTTGAGGAGTCCAGTCTCGATTTGGTCCTGCATTGTATTGCGAAAAATGTGTGTTTACAGAGCTATGATGTGGGGTGGTACAACTCTGTGTGTGTGTGTGTGTGTGTGTGTGTGTGTTTCGTGGAATATAACTATGATATTAAAGTTTGGAGACGCCACGAGGGGCGTAAGGAGAAAGCAGAAGATTTTGAGCTTTTGCTGTTAAAGATTTAGGTACTTGGGTAAGAGAACCCCAGCCTTTCATTTTTTCACGGGAAGTAACTATCCTGCTAACAAGACTAAATGAATCTTCCTCAACAATTTTTGCTTTATCGTGCTACAACACTGGGCATACTTAGAACTACATTTTTCGTAACAAAGGGTGTTTTAGCACGTGGCTCCAGATTAATGCCTGGTAAAGTAACACAATAACATGAGGCACGCATGTGTGAGGAGAAGGAAGGGGCTGCCATGAGTGGTTTAGGTGAACGTGTGATGTTCTGGGTTTTTTGGTAGAGAGAGGGGGAAGAAGAAGATAAGTGAATAATGATGGGTGTGTGCAGAGGAGTGGTATACTGTACTTGCACAATTGTACCACGCAATTGTGAGCAGTGTTGTTAAAGGCGTGGGCGCACCTAAGGCGTAAAAGGTCCCTTAGAGCCTAGGCGCAAGGCGCAAAAGCGTGTCCTTTTGAAGCGAGGTGCAATATTAAAATAAATAAAAACAAAATAAAATTATGTAAAAAAAAAACATGACAATTAACGAATTTCCAAACACTAAAAAAAAGTTTCAAATTCCATCACATAATAATTTAACAAGCTTCCAACATAAGAAAAGTCTTAAACCCACTGAAAAATAGCAAATCACCAAACACTAAGTGAACATAAGACCCCCATCCCCATATCGCTAAGGGCCGGCAGGAACGCTTTTTTCAAATGAAATCATAAGCTCCAAGTAGAGATTCCTCCTCAACGTCATCTTCTTCGTTGACTAGGTGAACTGAAGGAGTAGATCTACTTGACGTGGCAGCCGTATCTGATGACGGCCTTACACTTCTTGCTGTTGACCTTGAATGGTAGTTCGGCTCCGTGCCACCTAAAGGGTCACTTTCAAACACGTTGTCACCTCTTCGTCTGGCCTCCCAAGCAACCACTCATTACTTTCATCTCTGGCCTCCCAAGCAACCGGTCATTACTTTCATCGATGTTATCCAATAGAATATGATCAATTGTGTCGCATGAATTGTATTGTCTCTTTAATGCTCTGTTGTATTTCACAGACACCAAATCATTCAAGCAACTTTGTTCAAGCCTATTCCTTTTATTGCTATGAAGGTGTAAAGTACAGTATACAAATAGATTAATAGTCATTGCTTATGAAATAAATACAAATTTTAACATAAAACTTTACTATTAGATCGTAGCTTGGACTTTCATGTTCAAAAACACTCTTGTTACGTTCATAGCTAGAAGCACTACAAGTTAGACTCAAAACCTTTATCGCAAACTTTTGTAAGTGAGGCGTTTGATAATCCATACGAAGCCCACCATTCCGTTGTTCAATACATGAAAATTGCAAAACTAATTAGTGATGTGAGTATTCATTTATTTATACATTATAATGAGTACTATAAAACAAAACAAAAAATATTACTTGGTGCTTCTCTATCTCTCATCCTCTTTCACATGGGATTCCGCAACTAGACCCTATGCTCTCTTACACTTACTCAACTCGGTGTCAATTGCATCTTGTATTGCCATATCAGGGTTCAACCTTTGAATGCAATCATACAAACCTATCATAATCGTTTCATCACTCTCAATGTCTGGGGTAGAGTAATAGTACTATGGGTTCAAGAAATAACCAGCTACATGCAGAGGACGATGGAGTTGAACACTCCATCTAATGTCAATGATCTCATGAACCTCCTTGTACTTCAACTTGTTCCCTTGGAAAGAACTTGCATAGCATCTTTAGCTTTATCCATAGCCTTGTAAATGTATCCCATTGGAGGTTTTTTCTCACCATCAACCAATTAAAGTACCGGAATAAGAGGGCGTGCTACCTTTCAAGTATAGACAACATTATTCGAAAACGAAGGCACTAATACTATTTATGCCACTCTTTTGTCTTGTAGTTCCTTTGACCATTTGCTATTGGCCCACTCGTCCGATGTAAACATTTTTTTCATGTTATTTTTCTCTTCATGAATCCCTGACAAAGTGACTGTGGCAGTTGCAAATCTCGTTTTGCCAGGCCTAAGCAACTCTCTTCTTGCAAATTTTCTTAACAAGTTTACAACACCTAAGCGATAATATATGTAACCATTCAAAGCAAGAGCCTTTTGAAGTGTTGACATCATCTTAGGTAACTTAAATATGTCTTTTCAGATCAAGTCAATGCAATGCGCAGCACATGATGTCCAAAACAAGTGTGAATATCACGCTCCAATAACATGCCTATGATATAAAATTGCAAATAATTGAGAAACTAAATTTCGAACTATCTATTAGCTAATAACATTGTACATTTATTAAAACTTAAGTTACTTGAGCAAAACTATATGTAAAATTATACTAAAATGCCTTTACGTTGTTTGAGACACTGCTAGTGACAACTTGAACCACATTCTTTGGCCCAAGCTTCTCAACAGTTTTCTTAATCAAATCATAGATCAAGTCTCTGGTCTTCGAATGTTTAGAATCATCAACGGACTCAAGAAACAAACTTCCTCTGGGACTATTCGCTAAAAATTTAATTAAAGTTCTTTCTTTCTTGTCCTTCCAACCATCACACATAATCAAACAACCGTTTTTCTCACACTCTTCTTCATGATCCTTCATCAACTTACGCGTATTATCCACCTCTTTCTGTAGTAGGGTAACCGTAATCTCATGATAACTTGATGACTTTAAATCCGGACCATATTGCTTAATAGCTTCAACCATATCCAGAAGCTATCAAATTTCACGGCATCGAATGCAATCCCCACATCATAAAAAAAAAATCATGCTATTGCACTACAAGCCCCATTTATCATCTCCTTTTTCGCTTCTTCATTTTCAAACGTGGATTGCTTCATCTTTCTCTTTCTCTCTGCCTCTTCTGGGTCCGGGGTGAAGTACACGTCCATGGGCCCTTAGCATTAGGATTCTTTCGAGATGGTTGACAGGAACTCCCAATGGATGAAATTCCCTTCTTTCTCGATATCTCAACTACATCTCGTCCTCGTCCTCTTCTTCATCATTGAAAACATCATCAAATTTGGGATGCACTTAGCTAGTTCTTTCTTTATTTGACAGACTTTAGCGATTATTTCATCTCATCTCTTACATGTTCTGGACACTCTCGGCAGGTTGAAGCATTCATATAACCTCCAGCAAGGTCTTGCTTATGTCGATAAATGTCGTCCTTTGTAATTTTTTGATAAAAATTAACAG
Organism: Escallonia herrerae; assembly: GCA_033070095.1. Taxonomy (NCBI): domain Eukaryota; kingdom Viridiplantae; phylum Streptophyta; class Magnoliopsida; order Escalloniales; family Escalloniaceae; genus Escallonia; species Escallonia herrerae. The sequence continues at coordinate 43,408 of JAVXUP010003274.1, read as the reverse complement.
TGACTGAATTTTTATCCCTCGGATTAGCGGTACGTCCATATTTCCAAGCTGGGTCCTTCGTGTCCGTGCTCGGCGTCGACATGTATATTCCTGAGATTGAACTATATGGTAACACTAAAATTAGCTTAAAACTGTAAAATAATATAAAAACTAATAGCGTAAAAATGAGTATAAAAAACATACTCAATATCGAGTTTGTCAAGAATAAAATAAACTCTAACAAGCGATTCAATTTCACGCTAGTCAGTGAGCTAGAAATATTAATGGCTATTTTTGGGCTTTTCTTGCATTTACAGAAATTATTTTAATTCTAAAATATTGAGAAATTCAGAAAAATTTATATTTTGACTTTTAATAATGTTTTAAGATAAAAAAAAAGTATTTCATTAGAATTTATTTGGAATTTTGGGGATCATAATGTCTTAAAGAATGTGCGGAGTTTTCGGTTAGGTTTGACCATGCGTAGGATCGGTAGTTTTAATTGGGGTTGTGTTGAAAGTGTCAGAGTGATCAATGTTTAAGAAATTAACATTGGATTTATATTATTAAGATGTGAGATTTGTTCTGATCATAGAATTGTTCAATTTAAGTTGATTCTGAAGGATTCGGATTGAGGTTGCTTAGCTTAGCGTAGCTTTGGATCGAGGTGAGGAATTTCATCCGAACCCCACTTCATCGCTCTGAATTCAAATGTTTATTATAAAAGTTTTACAAATTCGATTGAGCTTTGATTCTATAATTGCCATTGAAATGTAAGGGATTCTATCCAAAACCCCAATTATCTTATTTGATTTCCTATGTTTACTTTTGAAGTGTATCAAATTTCATATTTTAAAATATTTTGAAATGTCTATTGATTTGAGAGATTGAGTTGATACTCTTCTCTATATTTGTATTAAGATGCTCTGGTGTTTATTAAAAGTTTTTTTTAAAGACAGTTATTTGACTACAAATGTAAAAGTGTTTGAATCGCATTATTTTAGTCCTTGATCAATCTTACTAGGGCTCTTAAATGCTCACTCTCATTTGACTTCCTTTTCACAAGTGATAACTAATAAAATCGGGCTGGGTTGGATTAGAATCAAGCGAGAAAATTCGTTTAAGTTAGTATTGATCATAAGAACCCGGATTAATTTTACGCTACACCTCATACTTAGGGGTCAATTGCACCCAACACCTCATGGTTCTAATTTTGGCACCAAGCACCAAAATTTTGAAAAATCGTGGTTTTTCAGTACCAGATGACGGTCATGAGGCACTTTGACCATACGTCTGTTAGTTTGAAAGGGGCAAACGCGTCTTTTTGCCCTCTAATTCTCATTCCATATGAACACATCAGAATTCCTAATTCCCATATTCCCCAAGCCTGTAACAAAACACCCTTGATTCCATCAATCCCCGAATCTTACCACTCACATACCCAAAATCACACACACTGTCATACACACTCTATGTGCATTGTTCTATAGCAACTTTAAGGAGCAGGCCGAGTATGCATGTCAAGCAGGGGATGCAACAGGACAACACTGACAATCACACCAAGGACTTCCCTTTGTACATGAATGCCTTAGAATACTTAAAGACCCATTCAAAGTGCAAAAAAATTAAGAACCATGAGATCTTACTCAGAAATTGACATAGTATCTACACTGGGCGGAGGAGATCAGGGCGTGTTGGACGACAATGGATCGAGGCCGACAGCTAAGGTGGACGCGGAAGTAGCCTCATGGTCGAAGACTAAGCCCAAGAATGGGGAGGGTGGGGTGGGTGATAAGCGCGGGTTGTGGGGTTGGTAGATTGTACAAGGTGTGGGTCAATGGTGTGTTGAGGCTGTGAGTGTAAAGGTAGATTATAGGATTGGGGTTATGGGTGCAGTGGTGATTGAGACTCGGGTGGTTGTGATGGTGTGGTGATAGTTACATGTTTATGGGTGCAGCGTTTTGTGCAGGTTTTGGTCAATGATACGGTGGGCTGTAAAGGAGTGTCGGTGCGGTGGGCTATGAAGGAGTGCGGCGTACTCGAGTTTTGGACACAATAACCGAATTGACCATTTTGCCCCTAAAAAACTAACTCTACAAGAAAAGACATTTTTTACGACGGACTTTTAGCGACAGAACAAATTCCATCGCTAAAAGCTCTTTCAGCGACGGAAAACAACTTCTGTAAAAGTCCGTCGGTCAAAGTTTTTACCGATGGAACAAGCTGTCGGTAAAGGTATTTGCTGACGGCCGTTTACAAATTGTTTTTTAGCGACGGTACTTTCGTCGCTAAAAAGATTTTACAAAATTTCTAATATTCGATCCCTTTTTAATTTTTTAAGTGAGGGAATAAGACCGTCGCTAAAACTTCCATTGGTCAAAGGGTGACTTTAGTGATGGACATTTAGCGACGAAATACCCCATCGCTAAAAGTCCTATCATAAAACCTATTTCCTCTTTTTTCTTTCTGCCCATTTTTCTTTGTCTCCGTAAAACCCACCCACCGGCATCCGAAAGCCCTTGATCCACCGTCGTCCACCGCCGCACCCAGTCACTCTTTGCAATCCTAAACCCCGATAATTACCCCGGTCGTACGTCCACCGTCGTCCACCGCCGCAACCCAGCCACTCTCTGCAACCCTAAACCCCAATAATTACCCTGGTCGTATGTCCACCGTCATCCACCGCTGCACCCAGCCACTCTCTGCAACCCTAAACCCAATAATCACCCCGGTCATTCTGGGCAAGCTCAACAATTTGCCCCCGTTGACCCAACAGACCTAGCAGCTCGTTGACCCAGGAGGTATGTTGATTCATTTCTCATATGTTCCAAAATTTGCATGAAATGAACGGAGTTCTGATTATGTTTATGGATTGAGTTTGTGAAGTCGGATCATTGGTTCTGATTATGTTTATGGATTGAGTTTGTGAAGTTGTTCTTTTTAGTTTCTTTAATTTACATGAATAGTTTGGATTTCTCTCCGATTTGATTTTGGGGTTTGGCACATATATTTGTTGCATATTGCCTGTCCGAAGAAAAATGGTAACAAATTAGGTTATAATGTTGAGATATACTGTGAGAAAGATTAAAAATGAGTCTGAACAAAACTAATAACAACTGAAAACATAAAGCTTTTACAGAAAAAAGACAACGATGTCTCCCATAATGAAAGCTTATACTTCATCTTCTTTCTGTTTTGCTAGTCTTACATAAGAGAGTTCATACTATCACACACAACTAAATAAAAGACTTAAATTTCTAATGAATGTACGCCATATCATTTAATGTATCAGACTCTTAGGCATCATTAAATAAAGTCATCGCGTACTAAAATAAAAAAGGTTTGGGTGGGAGGTAACAAGGATCAATAGTACAAACGCTACATAGACAAGTAACAATATTTGATTTACAGTCTAGACTGCATTCCTACAGTCTAGTGTATGACCCGAGTTTACTTGAGTTTACACTTGCATAATGAAAATGCAAGTGTAAATGCTTGAGAAGGGACCGCACTATTGCAATGCACATAACATTGAGTAAATGTTGTTGTTACTTCTTCACAAACACTATCTTGTATAAGGGAACTCGGTGAGAGGTATGCACACACTTGTTTAGTAGCCTACTGGCATAGAGCATAGCTAGATCCTTTTAAGTTGCCGCCATATATAGATGTATACATATTGCTAGGATGGACCCCCTCTACCCTGAAATTCACATTACTAGTCTATACACCTAGACCGATTACCCCAGCAGTGTGTAATGTTATATGCACTTAAGGTGAGATTAGCAGGCATGGCAGTGAGCTGTCCTTGACATCCATGACTTATTTTGAATTTTGGTCATAGACTTAGTCGAGGCCAGCTAAGGTGAGCCGTTGTACAAGTTGATTACTAAAAACAGTGAGAGAAAAGGAGGAGATACCACAACACTGAAAATGACATCCACTCACCGAAGACGGCTGGAGCCCGCCTGTTGTGACCTGTTTAATTAACACTTATGTCTTCCTGTACAAGTTAATTTCACCATTGCAAAGTGACAACCTATGTTATTACAAACGTAGGCATGTCTTGGTCCCAAAGGAAATAAAACTTGCACGGCATAATATAAGTAACGTAGTCCTAATTAATCTTAAGCCCTAATTAGGACTAATTGACCCTAATGAACCCAATTAACCCTAATTAGACATAATCAACACTAGTTAGCCCAATTAAACCCTAATTGGGCTATAATTAGCCCTAATTAGTCCTAATTTACCTTAATTAAGATATGTGCATTTTGAACAAATTTTCCCATTTGAGCATTAATTATTTGATTGTTAATTTTTTACATACATCGATAAGAATTACCGCTGATGGTTGCACGATGCACGGGACCGAGCGAAGAAGATGCTGCCCGAGGGTGCCTCGATGACGAAGATAAAGAGATATCCCTCTCATTGGATATCTCCGACTGTATGGGGACAGATGATTGATCGGTGGGTTGCGGATCCAGGCTGGGATGCCAAGAGTAAGAGCGGGGCCGAGAACAGACAGAACAAAGATCCGACACACGCCGGGGGGGTCGGTGGCACACGACGTCATCCGACATGTGAATGTGGTAGAGCACCGGGACCTAGAGGAGGATGAGATCGTAGCTCTGACGTATAATCAGACACACGTGTGGAAGAAGGACAAGGATGAGGCGCACTGGGCGGGCCACTATGTTTCAGATATTGCTCGGCGGATCAATGTAAGTTCGAGTCAACTTGTTTAATTCGTTAATTTTTTAGTCTTTCTATTCAATGTTTGTTGTGTTAATGCCCTAACATATTATCTTTAAATCACTATTTTTGCATGCCTCGTATGAATAGCTTAAGGGGTCCGAGCTGCAGTCCGGACAGCCATCAGCGTTAACTAGCACGAGTGCGAGTACTAGGGCGTTGAAGCGATGGCTGGATACACCGGAGGTTGTCAATCGGCTGAAAGGCCGCATACGCGGCCTGCCTAGCATGACTGCACATGCCATGATTGGAGCGTCCCCACCCCCAGCTACCCCTCCACAGACACTGGCTGCGCAGCGTCCGTTGGATAAGGAGATCTAGCGCATTGCTACGGTAGTGTTGAGGATGATCAGGGAGCAAGATCAGCAGGGCACTGCTGCTAGACATGCCGAGCTGGCTCTGGAGCAACAAGATCCCTATTCGAGACTCAGCAACCCCTGATGAGCCCCCTCTCGTGCCCTCCCAGCTTGTACTCCCTCCCGGCTTGTACTCTTCTCCCCTCCCCTAACCGGTTGTATCCGGTTCCCGGCTTGTACATTTTATTTTTCGTTAGAGTAAACATTTTTTAAAGTTATATATAGTTGTTTTATGTCTATTATAGGGTTAAATGATTGTTGATCAATCAGAAATTATTTAACCCTAATGTGAATTTGGGGATTGTGCCTTGTTGTTGAGGCTTGATTTTTTTAGTACAGGTTTGGGCATTAAAAAAATAAAAAACTTATTAAAAAATTTTTTAACTTTTAGCGACAGATTAATTTCGTCGCTAAAGAGTATACTAATTATGAGCTTTTAACGACGGAATATTCCGTTGTTAAAAAGGACATTTAGCGACGGATATTCCGTCGCCAAAAAGTTTATTCCGACACTAAATATTTACCGATGAAATTATTTTCAAAAAAAAATAAATTAATTAAAATACGTAAAATACAATTAGGGACGGACATTCCGTCGCTAATGTATAAAAAAACCATCGTTGAAAGTCCAATATTAGATGACGGATTTTTGAGATTCCGTCGCTAAAAGATTTAGCGACGGAATGTAGGCCTTTGGCGACGGATTTTCCCGTCGCCAAAGGCCTTATTTCTTGTAGTGTAACAAACATGCAGTCAAAGTTACTCTGGACTTTCATCCACTGCGGAAAACCAAGATTTTCAAAATTTTGGTGCTCGGTGCCAAAATTAAAACCATGAGGTACTGGATGCAATTGACCCCTATGTATATGAGGTGTAGCGCAAAATTAATCCCTAGAACCCTTGCGTGGTTAACTTTTGTTATTTAAAATTTTTTAGACTTAGATTTGGTATTTCATTTATGACAGCCTACTGATAGTATGATTTGATTAACGATTTAGTTGCTCTAATGATGAATGTCCATCTGGTTGTGAGGTTTATTGTCTTAGTGTAAATGATCGAGTAAGTGGTTAACGCTCCGAATTTTCGTATGTTACAAGTTAGGTACTTCTTTGGCACAACCTCAAAATTGATTACTAAAGTTGTACTGAATGTAAAAGTTGAGGGTACAATTTTGAGATTTGTCCTTGTTGCTATCCTAACTTGACTTACCTGACCGTAATCTTACTATATAATTTTTATTTGAGTTAAATTAAATGGTTATATGTGTTAAACGAGTCTTAGAAGCTTTCAAAAAGGTCAAAAGAATAAAAAGTAGTGAATTGTTATCTTTTTAGTAGTATGATCAAATTAAGTTGAATAATCAAAGAATTGAAATTTTTAGAAGGCGGGTTGACCCAACTTGCAATAACCAAGTTGAAACACCCATGGACAAACTGTGCACACCACAGCGTGGACTTCCTACCACCCACCCACCCAGCCCCCCACCTTACACCCCTTTCACCACCGCATAAACAGCCACACCCATAGACCATATCCCCACACATGCGACACACACACAAACACACACATACTCCCCTTTCACCAATGAACAACCACCCCACCCCCACGGACCACACCTATACAAATGCGGCACACACACAAATAGCCCCCCACCTTGTTTTACCTGAACACTTCAACCACCCACAATCCCACCCAACACACCACACACACACGACATGGACATACACACACACAAACCCACCTCCTATAAACACGAACATTTTTTTTTTGTAACCACTTTCTACCACCGTCGCCCACCACTTTGTCCCTTCCACCACTGGACACCCACCCACACCCACACAAATGTAGACAAACATAAACCAGCACCTCACCCCCTCCCCCCACCTTGTCCAGTCTAAACACTTCCATCACCACACAACCGCACCCATACCCACACCCACAATTGTAATGACTCAAAAATCCAAGCGACATTGCCTTGAACTCCATAAGCATTAACCTACTACATCACATCAGATCACATTAGACCCTGCTCACTGATGGATTCAATCTCGGCTTAAAAGCAACTTCCAACACATTAACCTAAATTCTTCAAAATACAAGGTTTGCTTAAACTTAAACTATAAAACTTAGGTTCTTTATAGAACGACAAGCTAACAGTGTTGAACCATGCTGGGGTCCTATCACTCAAAACATTGGTGGGCACTCTAGAATCTCACACACTCTAACCCATCCCCGAATAATCTACAGTTGATCATAACCTACAGAAGGAAATCAAATAAAGGATGAGCTTTTGAGAGCTTCGTAAAGTCGTCCAGGGAACAACTGAAGGGATTACAAAACGATTCAAGAGTCCATTCGATGATAATTTTCCAAACATTTCAAACAATCATAAACATTTTGATAACAACATGAATAAGAGTTTCACCACAAATCCATCATTTTACGATACAATGATGATTTTTCAAAGGATTTCAAAACAAGTACAGATAGTTCAAAGACAATATAGGGAGAAATCTCACATAATCACACATCGTTTGATAACAATATCGAGAAGAGTCTCAACTCAATCCCCTTTAATAAGATATCCACACAATCATTTTCGATCATTTTCAAAACAATTGTTTCAAGATACAATGTAAACAAATTCAGAAGATATTGACCATGGGCAAAGGCAATGCCACACAGGCAATGCATAATATAGAGTACACATGAACGGTGTACAATAATAAGCCTCTTTTATCAAGGAACTAGCATGCATAATTATGCAAGACAAGACATCCTTATAATGCCTAAAATCATTTTAACATTTCCTTTTCTACTTATCTTCGAGCATTGCTCAAAATTATCGCCCGTTTATTTTTTTCGGGTCACAAACAATTATTTTAACCCGCTCGAAAAAAGTGCTGGATATTACATTCTCCCAACCTTATAAAAATTTTGTCCTCGAAACTTGATCTTCGATTTCCTATCACTTATAACACCTAAGCACTACGCTTCTGCTGCATAACTCTAATAATTATCATATAGTAGCTGAGCTACATCTAACCTTCGCACCTAAATTCATGTCCCATGGATACTAGAATGCAACTATTTAAATTTTAACTCATAGTACTAAACTCAAGCTGCTCAGGTTATCACCTGCATGCTAATCGATCCACTATTGTACAATTAATGACCTAACTAATATGAAACTCATTAAAGTGACTTCACATCTTTCTAAATTCAATGCATCTAAAATGAATTAAATCAATCTATAGTCCAATATGCCTCCATTATGTTATAAAGATAATATAGCAGATTATACTATGGTACAATCCACTTAATAAGCGATCTTAACTCCAAGCTCAAGGTGTACTAAACTACTAGGCAATGGACACATATGACTTGAACTCCACAAAAGTTAACGCGGACAACCAATTGCTATATGCACTCACATATCACAAATGACAGAGAAGCTGTAATCACTAGGCTTTCGCTACGCACTCTGATATCTCAAATTAACGAGTCCAGACTGTTATCGAATTCGTCACCGAGGGACATGTTATCTTAACATATCGTAATATGTGATTGCGCATACCTATGTATTGTACTTCCACCAGAGTTTAAGGCTCTAAATTTTTACATCATTCATGATTCGCAATCACATTATTTACCAAAGATCTATAATCTTATCCTTTGATCATATATTTCAGTTAAATGTTTAAAATCTTTTGGTCCTAAAAGCGAGTAACAGGGGGTCTATTATTGCTTGTTCAGTCAATTCTTAACCCTATACCAAAACATCAAACAATTTATCAAAATCTGATTCATGTTCTCGAGGTCTACACTCAATCATAGATTACCTGAGGCTTAGGAATCTACCTGGTCTCATATCAGGGCAAATGAAACGTTGCAAATCCTAAATCAGGTAAAAAGACGCGCACATATAATATATTGTCAATTTTAAAAACATTTGAGAATATAGTACAACAAAATTCAAATAATCAGATTGACTACAAGCAGCAATTATAACATGTTACCACTTTAGAATATAATAAACAAATGCCAATCACAAAGAAATAGTTATGATTATATAGCAGAGCATCTGACATTAATCACAACAAACAGTGATCTGAATCAAGCATTTAGGGACCACTCGATAACAATAATCACAATTGGGCGATCAAAAAGCTAAACTCTTTAACAAAATCGTGCTTATTGCCTCTCGAGATTTACAATGCGAATACATGATATTCCAAAAAATGACGAGTACAAAAACAATGGTATAGTTCTGACGAAGCAAAGTCAATCCAATGACTCAAAGCAATTACAATCGACATGAGTTATTGGTCCTTAATAGGATTCGTAGCTTTTCCATATCCCACCAAGTCTGAATAGATTCAAAAGAAGCAGATAAATATTGTGGAAAAGGAATAAGACGACTCAGTATGAATGACATCTTCCCCGACGTCTTAGAGCAAGTTGGCATTCAATTAAGTTGTAATTGAGTTCAATATACAAAGAAATGAATGAGATAACAAGATAGGATTTCACATTTCTTATCGTACCCTCAAACTAATTTTCAAACTTAACACCAATCACTGTCCAAAAATTCCATTCTCGCCCATAAATTAAATCACTAACTTAAGTATTACTCATAACTTATGAACTTTCTAACACTACTAGGGTTTTCCCTGACAATCTACGGATGCGTGCTTAGAGAATAACCAATTCCTGCCTAGTATGATATCAAAGTCTCTAACAACAAATGGGATGAGATCCACAGAAGATTTTATGCCCAGCATGGGCAGTTCAATCACTGAGGACAGTTGAACAGTCAAAGACTCTCCTAATGGAGTACCTATCACCATATCAATCTCTAAAGAACGGGTTTTCACCCTATTGTTGTGCAAAAGTAAGGGGTGTAAAAGAATATGACGCTCCAGACTCAAACAATATACGGGCATCTAATGGGTTAACTTGTAGTGTACCTGACACCACGCATCGGATGTAAGAGCATCCTAAGCGGACATTGAGTAAAGCCTGGCCGATGTTCTGGGCCTCTGTCCTTACTGACCTTGTCCTATTCCCTGACGAGGAACATTGTTTGTTGCTGCACTAGTTGTAGGTGTGGGATGGAAAATTGACTAATCATTTTGAACAACTGGATAGTCTCGATCTTGAAACTCCACACTGCCACACCTAAGACATCATCTGGTAAATCTATAACATGAATTACCATCCGAACTTCTCCCGTACATAATATATAGGGTGGCCTAAAAAGTTAACCCGCCACCTTGACCAGTATGTTGTGCATGTCAAACCCACAACTTTGTGATGGTCCGAATCTAGTACTCTAAGTTGATCAAATGCCAACCCCCTGTACTCCTCTAAATTCGATACTCTGCCCTAGTTGAATCCCAGAACTCTGCCAAGTTTAAATCCCTGAACAGATACGGGCCTGAATCTCTGATTCTGCCCTATCTTGGGTCCTGGGTACCCCGTTGTGCCGACTGTAAAAATTGTTGATGGTTGTCAGCTCTTACATATCTGTCCAGGGAAGACTTTTGTGTATCTCTCTTTTGTCCACCCTGTGTTTGCTCATACCTTCCTCTATGTTGGACTTGGATTGCTCCAAAGCACATGCAAAGTCTACACTTTCCATATAGCTCGTCAACCGAGCAGAGATCACTTCATTCCTCAATTTAGGCCTAAGGCCCCACTCAAACTTCTAACATTTATCTTCTTCCGTTGGCAACACCCTTTTAGCAAATCTGGCGAGGCGCGAAAATCTCATTTCAAATTCATTTACGGACTCTTGATCCGCTTGCGTCACATTAACAAATTCTCTCAACATCTATTCATGATAACTTGTTAAATAATACCGGTCGTAAAATAATTCCCTAAACTGTTCCCTAGTCATCTCATCTAACTGTTGATGAATCAAACTCCTCTCTACCATCTTCCACCACTGATCAGCCTCACCTTTCAACTTCTAGCTGGCAAATTCAACCTTTTAGTTTTCACTATGATGAATTGCTCAAAAAGTTCACTTCATTTCGTTAATCTAACTCTCTGCGTCCATAGGGACCAATGACCCCTAAAGCTAGTCGCATTTTATTTGTTAAATTCACCCATTGTACTCTCATCTTGATGTTGTGGTTATGGTTGAACTCGATTGGTACTCCTTACTACTGGTTGCCATATTCTATGTCATCAAGGTCAGAATCTGGTTCACGGTGTTCAAAACCGCAACCATCGGTTCTTGATTTTGTTATTCCTCTCTGTTAGGTCAAGGTAGCTATCTATCAGGGACCTCTTGGCCCTCCGTAGTATCTCCACTGCCAGTGCTATGAGTGCAAGCCATACTAATAGCATTAACACTTATCAGCGTTATACTAACACGTGTCTAAAGAACAGTACAATTACAAGTTAAAGGCAGACTCTTAACTCTACCATTATCCTATCCCATTCTCGTAAAAGACGTACGATTCTACAGAATCATGTTATCCCATACTCTGTGGTTCCATGGCTATAGAATTATACACCCATACGCTTAATACCACAAGACCAAACAGCTCTGATACCAACTGTAACAACTCAAAAAATCCGAATCTCTATCGCCCTGAACTCCCGGAGTGTTAACCTACCACATCATATCAAATTAAATCAAACCCTGTCTACTGACACAGACTCTAGAGCTTCTAAATAGACCTGAGTTCAAATCCTTCAAAATACATAGTATAAGGACTTCAACTTCAACTAGTTTTACAACTTAAAACTTCCAAAACTCAAACTTAAGCTCATTACAAACAATCAATAGTTCTGACTCAAACACAGGGTCCTATTATTCAACATGGCGCCTACTCCAAAATCTTACACAGCAAAGGGTGAGCTTTTGAGAGCTCAGTAAGGTCGTTAAAGGAACAATCGAAGGGATTACAAAACAATGCAAAGGAACAATCGATGATAATTTTCCAAACTATTTCAAAAAAATCATAAACAGTTTGAAGATTTTCTAAAATGATCTGAAGAAATCAAAAACGGATACCAAACGATCATTTTCAAAGCCATCATTCTAAAATACAAAGATGGTTTTTGAAAGGATTTTAAATCAAGTTCCAAGACCATTTAGGGAGGGGTTTCAACAAGCACTAACCATTTGAGAGACAATCATTGTCAATCATTTCCAGAACAATCATTATAAGATACATACATACAAATTCAGAAGAGAATGATCTAGGGGACAATGCATAATATGTAATGCCATTCAGGCAATGCACTATATGCAATGCCATTCAGGCAAGGCATAATATAGTGTGCATATTCATGATGTGCAATATTAGTTAATTTAGGTACTAGCCTGCGATCCATGAAGGAAGAATTCATCCTTATAACGCTTCCTTACAGAACAGACCCCCAGGTCAAAACAAAAGACGACAACGAAAGAATCAACAAGAAATTCCATGCTTGACAGAATGCATCAACATGAATTCAAATGACTGAAATTAGTTAGGGCTTTGATGACATTTAAACATGTTGATATTAATTCATCCTTCAGGATTCAAAGACAGCCTTAAACAAATAGCAAAACCAAGTATGAACAGTTATCGAATTTGGGTACAACAGTCCAGGAGAAAGAATACAAACAATTATCAAATTTTTTTGCATGCAATAACAAGGGATCGTTGATAAGATTTTCAAATAATTGATTCAGGTTCAATGTTGGGGTGTCCTTAGGAATAACATGTTGATATCAATGCATAATTCAGTATTCGACAATAGTCATAAGTAAATCAAAAGAATAATTACGAGTATACGTTATCAAAATAAGGGTTCAGATGGAAGTCCTTACCCAGGGTTCAGATAGAAACCCTTACATGGATCCGAAGCCTAGCTAGTCTAACTGGAAAGTCTTTGCTTTACCCTAAACGGAAGAATCAAATCACTAGAACACAACCTACACTACAATATTATAAACTCAATACCGGCTCACGCATACTTCTAAATGACCCCCCTCATCGGGTAGGTAAAATTACTAAAATGTCCATTATGTGTAAACTTAATTACCAAAGCCCCCTCTCATACTCAAATCACCAAAACAATCTTTCCGTAAGTAAAATCACTAAAATATCCTTACCATATGTAAATTTACTCAAAAATACCTTTTATAGGTAAAATTACCAATATACTCCCTCCAGATAACAATTTACCAAAATACCCCTAGGGATTCTGGCTCCGAAAAAATCTTTAAAAAAACACATCATAATAATATTTTAAGCATTGTGACGTCATTTTTGGGCTAAAAAGTGTTTAATAAAATTTTCGACCAAAAATCCCAAACCAGTGTCCGGACTGAGTGCTCAGAAGCCGATTTCGTTAAAAATAGCTGTCAGCCTCAAAATGGCACAAATTTTAGAAAATGGAAAATCTCAATAAAACAAGGTTGTCCTTAAAATCTTCAGATTAAAATAACCTGATTTACTATGTCAAATAATTCAAGAATTACTTTTAATCGATACGATAAATTTGTGTCCTTTGCGGACACCAAAAATTCCCAAAGTTTTCCATAACCTACGTAAAAATATCAGGGATCACTGTTTTAAACTTTATCAAAATATGTTCAGAAATGTCCTTTAAGAATAGCTTAGTGAACTACTGTAATAGTAAAGGGCTACGCGATATCCGATCGAGTGCTCGCAGCTAACAGTGCTAAAAATATAGCAAACGACATTCAAACTCTTGAAATTTTAGACGACACACTATCTTAGCTACATAAGATTACTGTAAAAGTTTCAAAATTCAATAACTTAAATTACTATTTTAAAATGCACCAAAACCTCTTTTTTGGATAAAATTATTTAGCGCTCTTCACGAGCACAGAAAAGTTCCAGTAAATTTCAGATTGTAGGTCTTGTGAAAATAGTAAGGATTACTGTTTTACATTTTGTCCATATAAATTGAGAAAGAAATTACCTAAGAGAATAGTAAGGATTACTGTTTTACATTAAGTATGCTTTAAAAATTGAGAAAGAAATTACCTAAGAAAAATCCCTATCTTTACACACACTATTCACGGTCAACACACCTAGTATTTCACCTAAACAACCCCCCCTCCCCCCCAACCCACACACCCAGTATTTCACCTAAACACACACACCCATACACACACTGTCTTCAACTTTCATTCAGCCGAGACACACACACTTGCACACACACCGTACACACACTGCCACTCACAAACACACATACATATATCTAACTCACACGCTTTAACATATTAATACACTTAAATCACACACAATTCATCACACACACACACACACACACAGAGTCACTCAACACACACATATCCCTCGGTGATTCACTGAAAACACACACACAAACTCACCATTTTCCCTCCTAATACTCTTATACTCTTTATACCACACATTATACACCCATAATTACGCACAACCTCCCCCACCCGAAATTCACACACTGCAATACCCACAAGAACGCCTAGTGCACGTCCCCACAAGCACTCTCCCCTACCCATATACGCAAACGCACACTAAACACTCACATAGAAGCTAAAAACACATAAAATTACACTAAAAATGCACCCACAATCACCCACATGAAGTGACCAACCTCCGAAACACACACATGTACACATGGTGAATAAAGACACACACACACACACACAGTGCTTAAGACACACACAGACACACAAACTGAAATCACACTTAGAGAGAAGAGGGAAGGATTACCTTTGAGGTTTCTTTCTCAACTTTCTCTCTCTAATTTTCCAGTCTAAATCCCCATTTTTCTTCCCTATCTGTTCCTTTATGTTTTGTTGTTCTTCCTGTTCTTCTGTTTCTTCTTTCTTTTTTTTTTTCCTTTTCTTTCTCCCAATATTTTTTTCCTTTTCTTTAGTTTTCTCTTAACTTTCTAAAACATTAAATAATCATTAAAAGTTATATGAAATTCCATATTTTCCCAAAATTTCACACATAATGCCAAACTTTCAAAATTTACAATTTAGCCCTCAAAGTTTTCCAAATGACAAATGACCCTAAAAGTTTTCAAAATTACATTTTTGGCCCGAATCATTTTCACATTTCCTTCTCTACTAATCTCTGAGCGTTGCTCAAAATTATCGCCTGTTTATTTTTTTCGGGTCATAGATAATTATTTTAATCCACTCGAAAAAGTGTGGTATATTACACAGCCCTCACCTTACACCCCTTTCTTCACCGCACAACCACCCACACCCCACAGATGCGACACACATACAAACACCCACGGACAGATCACACACCCCCACACATACACCCATTTTTCTCACCGAATAACCCCCCCGGATCACACCCTCATAAACGCGACACACACACAAATAGGCCCCTACCTTGTTATACGTAAACACTTCAACCACTACACAATCCCACCAACACCTACACCACAAACATAGACACACACGACACACATACATACATATACAACCCCACCTACAAACACTAACATTTTTTTTGGTAACCACTTTTACCACCGTCGCTCTCCTCCTTGTACCCCTTCCATCATTGGACACCCACCCACACCCTCAGACACACCCATACAAATACAGACAAACACAAACAGCCCCCCACCTTACCCCTACCTCCCCCACCCCCAGTTTAAACACTTCTATCACCGCACAACTGCACACACCCTCCCCCTGCCCCACACTCTCATACAAACACAGACACACAACAGGGACATATACACACAAACAACCCCCACCTTCTACCACCCTGAACACGGCCCCCTGATGCCCCCAAACCTTACCACCCCTAACACCCCCGGACAACCCTTAACCTAGATAACATTGTTGCATGCAACAACCCTCACCCCTTACCACCTATCTAGTCATCCACATAACATGTACACCCACATACCACATCCACAGACGCGAAACACATAAACACAGCCCTCATCCAACCCCCTCCCCCACCTCGTTCTGCCTAAACACTTTAACCACCACATAATCCCAGTCCTTAGCCACCACTTACCCACCCATAGAGGCGTCTACCTCCCACCCTCCCATCCCACTACCACACACACATACCCAATAAAAAACACACCAAACCCACAAATGTGACACACACACACACACACACACACAAAAACAAAAAATGGTCACGAAATGCACATTTAATGTTTTAATTCAAAAAAAGGTTTTCAGACACTTACTTGCAGCGGAGGTTCTTTGTTTTCTATTTTCTATTTTCTATTTTGCTTTGCTTCACATTAACTGGTTGTGTCGAAGCTAATAAAATAGAGGTAAAACACCAGATGATATTTGTTAAAAGTGGGGGATGGGAGGTCATAAAGTAGGATGGTTATACTTTGTGGCCAATTATATCGTGCCACATATTTAGTTGTATTTAAAAAATAGAAAAGATAACTTTCTGGCATTTATATACAAACACCTATTTAGCTGTATTTAAAAAAATAAAAAAAATGCCTTGGGAGAAAGGATTTGACGTTTGGAAGGCAAGGAAGTTGCCAATGAATACAAATACCTACATTACAGATATGGGAATATGTGCATGTGAGTAATGGATTAAGTTAAGTGGATTCATTTTTTTTTTTGTTATTTAGGTATGTACTATTATTTTGCGAATTGCTCCTGTAACATTTCTATTGCATAACTATATAGCTTGGAATGAGATGACTTGACCAAAATGTCATTTTTGCTTAACGTACGTAATAATTGACCACTGTTACCCTTCAAACTTCTGCTATATATCGAGGATGGAAGATGCCATTTTTCGAATGTTAATGTGCATAAAGCTATCATATGTTCAGCAAGTTTAGCCAATTAGCCCATTAAACATGCCAATAAATACATCAGCACCATCACAATCGTCTTTATTGCCATTGCACCACAACACCTTCACACATTCATTGGTTACAACTATTACCACCGCCACCAACATCAACATCACTACCACCCCTTAGATTGCAAGCCTACTGTTATTATCACACTGTTGCCGCCACCACGTTACCACCCAGTTACGTCACCACTACTACAATCACTACCACCACCATTTGACTCAACGCCATCAAACCACAACAACTATAATCTATGACGCCACCATAATCATTATCACTACCATTGCCACTAGTGTAACTGTATCACCATAGACACGAACAACATGGCTGTCATTGCAACCACCATCACCAGCACAATCATCGATGTTTCCGCTACAACCAAAAGTACCACTGGTGACACCTTAATGTCACCACGACCAACACCATTGCTACTATCACTAGACCACTCCATACCTTGTCATCGACGCCATGCCACCAATACCATCATCACCACTTCTACCTTTAGTGCTACTATGCCACCACTTACATATATATATATATATACACTACAAGAAAACAGGTTTTTAGTGACGGAATTTGGCTCCGTCACTAAAATTCCGTCACCTAAAAGGCTTTTAGTGACGTAATTTGCTCCGTCACTAAAATTCCGTCACCTAAACTAACCAATGTTAAGAAAACAGGTTTTTAGTGACGGAATTTGTTCCGTCACTAAAATTCGGTCACCTAAAACTAATAATTCTAATTTTAATTATTATTTTTTTTTGAGTTTTGGAGAAAACCCCCAAATGTATAATTTAGGGCTTTTTTTTTCTTTTCATTTCCATCCATCTCTTTGAGCTCCCGCCTCCTCCCTTTCTCCCCAAATTCTCACCGCCGCCCCCTCCCTTTCTCCCTATTCCGCCATCGCTGGCCAAGGGCGGAGCCACGACAGTCGACAGCCAGGAAGCCCGAAGCCACGACGAGACGGCGAGCGGCGAGCCAGGCGAACGGCAAGCGGTGAGACAGGCGAACGGCGAGCGGCGAGCAGCTGGGTCTGAGCGATTCACGAGTCGCGACAGCTCGTTGGGATCTAGATCAATAGATCTATGGCCGACGGACGGCCACCTCTGCTGCATCTTGTTTGTTCTGAAGAAGAAGACCTCTGTGGCTCTGTCCTCAGGTCACTCCACTCCACTCCACCAGACCACCGGCGCTAACGGCTCTGAGGCTCTGAGCTCCCAGTCTTCTTCGGTCTTCACAACCGGTGGGCGAATCGGCGACAAAGGTATGTTCCGAATTCCGATTACTTTATTTTTTCTATTGTTCGCCACTGATCTTGCCAATTACCGTGATGCATCTCTACAACTCTACAACTCATTACTGTAATCAACTAATCATTGCGGTCTAAACCTTCAACACCTACAAATCCGAAATAAAAATTCAATAATTTAAGGTTTGAATCTGTTAGAGCTGAAAGACCAAAATAAAGTGGATATTGACTATTGATTATCTGAGTTTCGAATTGATTGAAGATTGATGATTATTAAGATTATTGATTATTGATTGTGATTATTGATTATCTGAGTTCTGAATTGTGATTATAGATTGAGATTATTGAGATTATTGAGATTGTTGATGGAGGATGGGACCCAATTGGATTTAACGTGTGATTATTGAGATTGTTGACGGAGGATGTGACCAATTGGATTGAATGTGCGATTTAGTTGAATGATAGTTGAATGGTCGGTTGAATGATAGTTGAATGGTCGGTTGAATGTGTGATTTAGTTGAATGGTCAGTTGAATGTGCGATTTTGTTATTGATTATCTGAGTTCCGAATTATAATTTGGTAATTAGTATCAGAGCTATATTGTGTTATTCATTGTAGGGATTGAACTAGCAGAGATATTGGAATTTTTTATCTAGGTCTATGGGTATTGTGAGCATTACTATGTTGTGGATATTATTACGAGTTATCATGTTGGTTGTAGGTTATTTCTATACAAGTAATCATGTCAGTTGATAGAAGCTGGATGTCAAGAAGAATTGATAGGGGTTTACTAAGTGAGGATTTTAGACAGGGAGTGATAGAATTCCTCAACTTTGCCTATAGCCACCTTGATTTTGTGGACAACGGTAGGATTAGATGTCCGTGTGCGAGCTGCAATCTATTGGAGTGGGAAAAGGCTGTTTATGTTAGATTGGATCTTTACCAAAAAGGCTTTATGAATGGCTATACCTTATGGTTTCAACGCGGAGAAGAAACCCCGGTGCCTCTCATACTGGTGGTTCTGTACCACACCCTGTTCTCGAGCATAGGAAGCGTTTACAACATCCAACGATGACTAAAGCACAAGCCAAGCTGGTAGTTTACGAGGACGCCCACCGTCTAAAGAATAAGCAAGGCAAGCCATATGTGACCGAGAAAGCGGAGAAAATCAAGGTAAGATCCAAACCGTTTCACTTTATATATTAGTTAATGCCTAAGATCATTTCTGCCCTCTTCACCTATCTAACATTCAAAGTGGTATTTTTAATTGTATAATTGTCTCAACACATGTATTGCATTGTCCGTAGGATGCCTTTAAGTCTAAGGTAGAAGGTGCTCAGCCAATGAACTCTGAGAATGACGTTGAGGAACTGTGGCTCACTGTACCGGAGGTCCTTGACAAGAAGGGACGTGCAGTTGGTCTTGGAACATGCGGACCACCACCACGGTCGAGGTTGAGCAGCATGGGAGGATCATCTAGACGGGTCACAGCCACACAAAATGTGACTGAGGATATGCCCGATCACTGGAAGCCACAACTGCGTATCTTGTTTGAAGTATTTATGCAAAAACATAAGGAACCAGAGGCATGTCATATGGAGGGACTTCAGGCTGAGGTACATATTCATGTATGTGTGCGTGGAAGGGATTTTGGGTGGGTTCAATCACTGTGGTAATGGAAATAGTGAGCTTGCTTAGATAATGACTTAAGTGTAGTCTAATTAGATTATGTACAGGCATATATGATTCATGATTCTTCACCATATTATTTATGATGTGAATTTTTAGTAATTGTTAGTTAAATTTATCTTTATATGATTGTGTAGCCATCCAAAAATACTGAGGATGATGATGACAATGATGGTTTGGATGCCAATGAGGAGTATGACCTTGATGAGGATGGAAATTGAGTGACCAACTAATCCCCTCTCTTTAATTTGAAATGTTCAAACATCAACTTACTTACATGTTTAA
The DNA here is from genome assembly GCA_033070095.1 of Escallonia herrerae. Lineage (NCBI taxonomy): Eukaryota > Viridiplantae > Streptophyta > Magnoliopsida > Escalloniales > Escalloniaceae > Escallonia > Escallonia herrerae. Next base: position 23,257 of record JAVXUP010003274.1, on the reverse strand, counting down.
GGATGATCGCTACTATATGATAGTTTAGGATTTGTGTTGGACTTGGTATTTTATGTGTTTGTGGACTTGTGAAGTTTGTGTTGATGAAAATTGTTGAGGTTGATTTGGTAATGGATTTTGTGGAGATTGATGTAGTAATAGATTTTGTGGAGATTGATCTAGTAATGGATTTTGTGTGCTTGATGAGTTGATGGATTTGTTGTATACAGGTTTGAAAAAAAAATGGGATTTGAAAAAAAATAGGCGAAACTATACTTCTTTTGTTTTATAATTTTAGCAACGATTATGATTTGTCGCTAAAAGCATAAAACATTGATAAAATACATTTAGTGACGGAATTTTTCCGTCACCGTTTATTTTAGTGACGTATTTATGTGACGGAATTTTCCGTCACCAATTATTTTATACGAAATTTAAAAAAAAATATTCAAAATATAAAATACCTTTAGTGACGGAAATTTTCCGTCACTAAATGTCTCCATTCCGTCACTGAAGTTAGTGACGGAATCGTTAATTCCGTCACTAACTTTTTAGTGACGAGGGTATACGCGACGGAATCGTGTGACGGAATTTTCCGTCACTAAAACTTTTAGTTACGGAAATTGCTTTTTTAGTGACGGAGCTTTCCGTCACTAAAAATCTGTTTTCTTGTAGTGATATACACACACACACATAAATTAAAAATATATATAATGCAAATATATATGGTCATTCAGGTCAAATTTATTTTAGTATATTTGAGTAGAATATTTGTTTTAAGTAATTTTACACAGTTTATTGTAATCAAATATACACTGGCAATTTTTTTTCTAATAGGACCGAATATGAAATATATTATTTTTATAGTTGATTAAATTCACATTAATAACAAGACCAATTAGTGAATATTAGACTAATTATGAGCTTTGAAACTTAATTTTGACTATAATTGAGTCGATTATAATTGTGAGTGATAATTGATGTGAACATTAAATAACAATTATATGAACTATTTAATCTCCACCCTGTAATCGTTAGTTTAACATAAGGATAGTTGTTGAATTTTACAAGCTCAATGTAATCAACAAAAATAACCCAACAAAAGTTAGTATACATAAGGTACATTGTATTCTGATAAAATAAGTATCCATAGAAAAATAATATCAAAGACTTTTATTAGATGTAAGAACTATAATTTTGTGACAAATTGTAGAAGTATAATATGTGAAAACAAAAATTAATCTTTAAAGTTACCTTCTTTTAAACTATATTTTATCAATGTACTTACAGATCATGTATCATTTTGGACTATTAACACCCTAAAAGCACTAAAAAAAAAAAGACACATTTTTGCCCATTGAATGTCCTCACGCATGCATTTCACAAAATTAGAAAAAGATATATATAAAAAATTATTTGAAAAACATGTAACACCTCAAAAACTTTTGAAATTAAAGAATTATACTCATATATTACATTTACAATTCAAAAGGGATACATCATAACCTCACCGCTTTTTAATTTCAACCACAATCTTAGTTGTTATTTAACTCTATATGGCACCAGCATGACTATATTGTATTACTATAAGTGTTAAGTCAATATTTATTTGAAATATTACTTGACAACTTAAAGTAAAAACTTAAAGAAGGCAAGTATCTAGCGACTCCACTGTATCGCTATCTTAATAAGATTTTTTTTAATAGTGTTATTATTATTATTTTTTACGATATATGGTACATATTAATACACTCTTTAAAACCTTATAATATATTGTATCTAGCTACATAATTAGATCCGTGAGTGAGTGCAGGACATGGGGGGACGAAAAAGGACAAAAGAAGGGGGCCGGGGGGGAAAGGACACGTTAAAGGAGGGGGGACCAGGGGGAAAGGACATGTAAAAGGAGGGGGGCCGGGGGGGAGGGAAGGACACATGGAATCGGGATGATACCAACCGCAACACATTGTTGTGGTTGGGGGGCTTTGTGGGATGATTACGGGGCAAAATTGGACTGCAACACTTTGTTGCGGTTAGGGCGCTACCAGTGGGCCCACGACCGCTACTCTTTCTTGCGATTGGGGTTGAAGGGCATTATTGTCAAATTTTGCAACCACATGAAAGAGTAATGGTTGCAACTTTTTGTAGAAAAAAAAACACATCTAAGCTGCCCACGCGTACACGTGGACGGCTAGATTTATGGTGGAGAAATAACAATTTCTCCACCGGTAGATAGGGATCGGCTCTCCCAAATGTATGTATATATATATATATATGTATGCATATATATATGTATATATATATATATGTATATATGTATGTTTCGGTTGAGTATATCGAATCGGGGATGGGAAAATTGTAATGAATTCTTGTTGTAATTATGAATATGAGAATTTAGAATGGAGAAAGAAGACAAAATGGGTAAGGTTTCACACATTCAGTGTGTGTTTGGAGGATTTACAGTAGGTGTTCTTCGGGTTTGAGATGGGTTATGGATTTCGTGTGTTTAATTAGGTGTAATGGTGTAAATTAAGTGGGTTTAGGGCATTAATGTGAAGTTTGTAATGCAATTAAATGATTAAGGTGTGTAGAAATGAGATATTCATGTGTGGGTGTGAGTGGTGTGCTTGATGTGTCACGGTCTGAAGGAGGAAGACGAGTGTGTGTGGCCAAGGTGTGTTAGTGTGTGTAGTGATTTGAACAGTAGATGTTTTTGTCGCTAAAAACAAGAAATTAAGTGAACAGTTCCAATCTGAATTTTTTAAAATAGCTAGAGGCAGATTTAGCCAAAGTGCAAAAAAAAAAATAATAACCCCCAGTAATTTTTAGGAGACCTGTATTGCGAAAAATTTTCAGATTTTTCTGATATCGGGAAGGGGGTGAACGGATGTAGGAAGTTTGAAACTTTATGGTGAAATTTAAAATATCAAACGAACGTAATTTTATGCAAAAATTTTATGAGGACTCTGGGGTACTGAGAAGTTCTATTTTCCAAGATTTTGGGTTATTCCGAAGTCGTTAGCTACTTTTGGCCGAACGCGCTTTTAAGCACTCGGTCCGGACACTGGTTCGGGATTTTTGGGCAAAAATTTTGTAAAATACTTTTTAGCTCAAGAATGAATTCAGGAGACTTAAAATAGCATTTTAAAGCACTTGTTGAGATTTTTCTGAGGCCGGGAACCCACGGGGGTATTTTGGTAATTTGTTACCCAGAGAGGGGTATTTTGGTAATTTTTCCAGTAAAGTTTTTGAAAGAACTTTTTAGTCTGGAAAGGGTTGCAAACCACCTAAAAGGTTATTTTGAAGCTGATTCAGGGCGTTGCGGTGATAATGAACCCCCGGGGGCATTTCGATAATTTGCCGCCCAGATGGGGTATTTTGATAATTTTTTTTCTATAAAATGCTTTGTAGGGCTGTTGATTTGGGAAGGGGTGTAAGACATCCAAAAATTTATTTTGAAGGGGTTTTCAGATGTTTGTTGGGGCGATGGTCGCCAAGGGGTATTTTGGTAATTTCACATAAGCTGGGGGTGTTTTGGTAATTGTTTCCCTTTAAAATTTTTTAGGGACTAATTTTTCTATAAATGATGTAGTGCATCTAAAAAAATAGTTGTAAAGCGGCTTTTGGGGTGTTGGTGGTGTAGTGGCCATCAGGGGGTATTTTGGTAATTTGTCCCGTTGATGCCAAAATTTTTGGAACGCGCATTATTAAACGTCCAGAATGGTGGAAGGTGAGCAATGGTGTAAATACGTCTAAAATAAGGGGAGGTTGTTATCACTAATGCATCGATAAGACTAGGTTAAGGATATAGTTATATATTGGGTCAGGTTAACTAGAAGTCATAAAACGCTACCAGCAGTAAAAGGGGAAGGGGTAGAATAAGTTGTGCGTATATGTTGAATGATGTCTAACGAGCAGAGTATTATTTGACTAGGTGATGCAGCTCGTTACGATGAGAGATTGCGAGTTGCTTCAGCTATAAGCCAATCAGGTAATGACAATGCAGTTCTATTATGCTAATTCATTGTTTCGATTAGCATACTATGTTGATGATGTTTATATTGTACTCTTGCTGTTATGGGTGGGTCGACACTGGTAGTCATTGTGACCGGTATACGTATATTTGAAATTACTGTTGAGGACTTAGGGTAGAATAATTCCCTTAGTTCGTCCTGTTGATAGAATTTAATGAAGATGATGCATGTCCTAGTATGCTATAGTTCGATTTGATTAGCATACCTGAAGTTGATGATGATATTGTGTAGGGGTTGTTGTGTGGTGGTTGTGAGATGCCGACAATAATTGATAGCCGATATCTCTTCTCTTTTAGAACACCATTGAGGACTTGTGGCAACTTCTCCCGAGTCCGCCCTATCGTTGATGATGATGCTATAGAGATCGTTGCATTGTTGTTGTGAAATATCGGCATTTATTGATAACCGACATTGCTCTTATGTAAGAACACTGTTGAGGGCTTGCGGCAAACTTCTCCCAAGTCCGCCCTGTTGATGATGTTTTGTTGAACTCTTGTTGTTAGGTCTGAAGAACAGTTGATCTTTTGATCCGGTATTCCTTGTTGAGCTATATTGTTGAGGACATAAGGTGGAATAAATTTTCCTTTAATCTGTCCCGTTGATGAAGTCTTGTTGCTTGGTTGTAACGTGTTTAAGGAAAACACTCTAAATGAGTTCCTTACTTGTTGACAGTGTCTCTTCTATGTACTTGAGACTGAGATGAACATCCAGTAAAATGGGACATCAATATGAGGAGGATGGCCTATGAATTATGATCACTGGGCAAATGATTAAAGAGACTCGGAGGAATAATAATCATGTCAACAATATAAATGAATCAAGAGTTTCAATAAATTTTCAACATCAGCATAATTGTCAAACGATAATTTTTCTTTTGTTAGATTAAGCGGCTTTAAGGCCCAACAAAACAGCATTATTGCCACCTCCTCATGGACTGGACTGGACTGACTGACCGACTATGCAAGTGAACCCGAAATCCAAGGTCATAAAGATAAACATCATTGAAATACAAATCATTAAAATCAAAAGAAAATCAATGCAATGCACATGGACACGATGGACAAGACTCGACAGACTGTACATGATACTCCTCGTGTTGTCTTTACTGGGCGATTTGCGCTCATTCCTTATGTTGTATTGTGCAGGTTATAAGGTTAATCAAGGAGAACCTTCTAGAAAGGAAAAAGAAACAAGTTCGAAAAGTTGAACAAGGGGATCAGTTGTGTGAGGTAAGACCAGCTAGGAATGGTAGGATAAAGATTGAGTTGCGAGATAGGTTGTTAAGAGTCCTACGACTACAGTCGTATATTAGGTTGTAAACATTCATGTTGTTTAAAGACCTGCAAGTCTTTCGCTGCAGTATGATGTATGATTGTAAGAAAAAAATTTGTAAGGACGCATTTTGGAGCGTCTATTAATTAAATATGAGTATGAGGACGTATTTGCTCTGTATTTAGCACAGGGTTTTGAATGCGATTATGATCGATAACTCAGTCCGGTGATGTCACTAGGGTTGAGAGTGTCGTAATTAAAAATGAATTACTTTTAGTGACAAGTATTTTTTGTTAAAATCGAATCGAAATGTAAGTAGTATTTTTTTGTTTGAAACTGCGGTATATGAATTTGGATTTGAAATGTCTTTCATTAACATTGTCCTTTCTCTTGAAAGTGTTATCGACAGGTTTATGTAACTTTTGGTTTGACTATGAAGTTGTCGGTGGACTTTGTGAGTGATATGAGCAACGGTCATATATATGGTTCAGGAATCTTTAGTGGGCGGTGTGTAAATGAGTGGACCCTGTCAATGTGCTAGTACGTTGACCATATGCGTTATTGTCGGTATGCCAAAAATAATGTACTGTCTCTTTTGGCTTAGTTATTTATGTCCGCAGGTATGAGACGATTGAATACAGCTAATTAACCGATCACTGTTTTGTTGATTTTTCTGCAAGTAGTTTTATGCTAAAATGTTTTATTGCCAATTTGCAAAACTGTATATCGTAAACTGTGACACTATTATTTTTTGGACGTACTTTGATCCGGCTAAAATTTGGTCACTGGAACTTAGTACTGAACACATTAAAACTCACTTCTTACTGTAGATTTCAGGTAACAGCTTGCAAACTCCAACACAACATGGTGGTGGTCCTATCATTTGGATTAGGAAGTCTGCTTAATGTGGAAGCTAGAGAACCCTTTGTATGAAGTGCCAGCAATGGTTGGAATTTAGCTTTGTCATAAACGTTGTGATGCACAACTCCCTACCTCTTCTGGCATTAGTGGACTAGAACCATTTCGACATTGCTCAGACGAATCGACTGTAAGATTCCCCTTGACAATCCCGCGTTTTATCATCCATGTTCGTTGGTGCTGAACGAGTTCAGTATATACATCCTTGAGAAGAATTCAGGCCACAACATAAATAAGAAGCTAGATGGCCGTCTAGGAGCCCTCAACATTACGTGTTCTGCCTGCAGTTTCTCAAGATGGTACTTGGAAATAGTTCAGCCCAGCCATAATATGCTAAAGCGTCTCGGGACATCCCACGGTCTCATAAGCTATAAATGGCCGTCTAGGAGCCCTCAAACTGTAGAATATTTTAAATAAACAAAAGTATCTAGATATTCAAACATATGGTTGGCAGATGTGGAGTCAGTGATTCACCGATTCAACGTTCTTGTGTTAAGTTCGTGGACTTCTTGCCGGAACCGTAGGGCATGAAAAACAACCCTTAGCCTTTGGTACTCCTAAAGATGGGGAGGAAGTATGGCCTGAGTTCGATCCAGGATTATGACAATCAGTTGAAGTTTGGTAACGAAGAATTGAACGATACACTTCATGACGAGATCATGATAACCATGCTAAAGTAGAAAAGCGTTATATATTCCCACCATGAAATGTAAATCACATAGAAAAAGTTGAACAAACATTTAGAGCTACAGATGTAGAAAATAACGCTAGTCTGGAAAGGAACCAGACATATGCTGCATAAAAAAGGCCTAGTTCTCCATTAACAATGGATAGGCTACAACTGGAATACGCACTGAGCTCCTACTCAAAATTTGCAAGTCATCCTCAAAAAGAAAAAATGTTGACTGCTATCACAATTGAAGGAATCTACCTTCTACCCTCATGTAGCGACAATTAATGATCGCAAAATACGTTTTATGACTTTTGTTTAGTGACGCTAAAAAATTATTGTTAAAAATTATCATTGAAGTGTTAGAACAAAAGTCACTAGAACCATTTAGCGACTATTGATTGTCACTATATACGGAATTGGAGGAAGATTCCTACAATTTTGATAGCAGCCAAAATTTGTTCATTATTGAAAGGCATAATTTTGGATGAAAAATTACAATATGTGTCTACGAAGCACACTAAAGCAACACAATCATATCCTCCATACTTCCAAAATACAGCAGATGGCACGACAAGTAACAAAGTAAACCATGAGGCCATCACTTATACGGAGTGAATGACTCATTCAACATTACAAGCACCTCAAGTCATTGGTCCGAGACTTCATTTTCTTCCTTCTCTTATTTATTTCTCTATACATTCTGCAATGACATCAATGACACATTGTTTTCTCAATAGAAACAAGAAGGCCACACTTCAACCTAGACCGTGGCCTAGAATTGCCTGGTACACGATTTAACCCTTGTTTTGATCAAATTAAACTTCAAGACCAAACCTGATCCCTTTGCTGCTTGTGGTTCACTGGACCTCAGGACTGACCAGGGTAGCATTGAGAAGCTTAGCAGTTACACAGATCTGCATAAGAAAAAAGGGACACATTGCCAGGCGTTTTTCAATTTAACAACCTAATTGACAAATATGCTAATCCTACGTAGATAGCCAATAGACTTGGTTCTTATCTTAGGGTCGATCCTGGTATCAAGTTAGAATGTATGAGAGCTCAATTGTTGGAAAAGTATGGAGTTGAGGTGCATCCTAAGGTTGTTGAAGTCTTGAAGGCATTGAAAACGGCCGGAAATATTCCTTGAAATATTTGCAAGGCTTGCGAATTTCTAGGAGGCAGTACTTCACTGTCTATTATTGAGCGCGTACTTCACTATCTATTATTGGCATGTTGATAATTTTTTATCTTAAGGGCATTCATGGTATATTGGAAGAGCATTTTGCTGACATCATCAATTTTTTAATGGCAAAGTAACTTTAGAGGGGTCCTTCTTCGTGAAAATTTAAAATAGGTGAGTATAGTATAATTTTCAAAACTAGAAGTGATCCATGTGTAGCAAACCAAAACATCTGAGGAGGTCAATGTACTTTCCTCTTGAAAAATCTAAGCCAACGAATACTATAGCGTATGTACTCTGGCCCTCTTCATCCATGGGCTCCCCAAAAATGACCCAAATGTTCATTGGTGATGCCCAAATAAGAACTTTATTAATGGGGCCTTGAGTATGCCTCATATACAATAACGGGGTATAGAGATAGACTCAGTCAACAAACTCAAAAGAAAAATCAACATAGAGTCTAAAAGTACACAAGTATTATGAAACATAAAAGGAATTGTAGCTCGAGATATAGACCGAAATTCCATGTCTAGAACAGCAAGGAAAAGAAGACCGGATGTTAAAGCTATTAGACTACTATCATGTCAGTTGATATCGCTTCCTAGCTTGATCGAAACTAAGCTCTCACTATAAATAAGAGCCCTCAAACTTTCTTGAGTTCCATAGACTTGAAATTCTTTTAATCTTTGGGAATTGAGGTCGCACGATACTAACTGGCCATTGGCTTTTTCCATAAGCAGCTCATGCTTCCAAAACACCACAGGCCGCACCTCTTGTACAAGAGGTCCAACGGTAAAATATTTTGTCCACGACTCAGCAACACCATATTCAGTCATCAACCATATGTCGAAGGACGTCTGCTCTGACGTATTGAAAACAAATAATGCAATGGATTCATTTAGAACAAGAAAAGCCCTCTCGCTTCCTTCTGGAAATGCACAAGTATCGGGCAATCGTATCTGATGAAAAACCTCATTGCTGATGTGGAAAGAAAGGATTGACTCACCATCATCATCCTCATAATTTGCCCACCAATGAAAATGTCCATTAAATAGAAGCTCAGAACAGGGAAATGACCAAATGCAGGGCACAACTGCATCTATTTTTCTCCAAAATTCGATACTCAGATCGTAAATTTCAACCTTAACAGAATTAAACCTGTAGCCCCCACTTTCATCATTGTAGAGTTCTGCAATTCTGATAACTTTGTATTCTCTGGAGTGTGGATCAAAGCCAAATCCCACACCCAACGTCGTAGAAAGCAAACCGTGGGGATAGTTAAATGAAGGAGCAGGAAGGACCTTGAGGTCCCTCATTGAAGGGTTGCATAGGATAATATCACGGTGATCCGTAAGACAGACTATGCCATTGCAAGGACCCACCATCTGTAGAAAGTGATTGAAGTGCGGTATGATGATTTCTGTTTGTGGGATATGATCATCACTGCTGATTTCGTCACTAAGGAAGGACATGACACTTTCTGTTGGCGAGACATGTTCTGGTAGGATCCGCTTAACAAGGATACAATGGCTTCTTTTAAGAGTAGCGTTGCAATTATAGTGTGCAGATATGAAACTAGGCTTTGTTATCAAAGTATACCAACACCTACACACAGACTTGCATCTCAATAAGGATTTAACAGGAAGCATCAGGAGAATTTCTCTTACCACGTCTTCTGGCACATTCCCACTGGCCATTTGATCTCTGCAAATTGTCCGTGTACAATGTCAAGAATTGCAGAACGAGGGAATAAGGACAAAAGTGGGACATCAACAATTGTTGAAAACCAAACAGAAACTAAGGCAACTAATGCAAATGATGCAGGAGACCATCTTGTATGGCACCAACCCTGCGCCCAATGTCATTTATCGTTATAGTATACAGTATAGAAAACCAGGCTTGACACAAATGATTTGAGTTTACATTATAAGCACAATAAATTGAAAATTAAGCATTACAACCATGCAAACTATCAAAATATGTCTCCATAGGGAGATTATATGCAAGTAGTGCAAGGGATTCTTTCAGGACTAGAGTACCATTTATCATGTATTATAGAGATGAGAGAGAGACCTGGTGGATAGGCCACTAGTTCTTGAAGTCAAATGCTCGAATACTTGAACCTTAGACGGAGCTGTTAAGATCAAATTCGTCGGCAGGCCTGCATGACCAATTGAAATGAATGGTGAATTGGGGATCAGAAACCAGCTTGATGCTTTCTTGGGTTTGCAATTTGAGCAACAGAAATGAGAGAATAAATAGGGTGGTGTAGAGAGAGTTCAAATATCTGGTAAGCCACTCATAACTTTGTGGACCTGCGCAAAATCCTCATTCTAAATTGACAAAACCACCCTTTAGTTGGAGATGAGAATCTTTGGTGGAGAAATTCAGACAATTTCGGGTTGATGATCAGAAAATTTGGAGTGATCACTCTCATCTAGGGGTTACAGAAACAATATTGCGGCAATTCATGGTACCATATAGATTTGATGTCCATTAAGTTTTGGGTTAAGGACAGAGGTAATGGTGGTGATGGCCGTTGATCTGTTTCGGAGGTTGACTGGATGGTTGCCGGAAAGGATACTATAACACCGAACTCGATAGTCCAAACGTCTTAAGGGATATTTTTGTCAATTCAACCCGAAATGGTTACAACTGCATTAGCAAAAGCCCATACTATGGTCAACAGTGACCCGTTAAATTAACTACATGCTAATGCACAGTCTATGACAAGTTCATTCAGAAATTAGATTGCAAATTAGACTGCAATTTATTTAAGAGAAGATTCAAATCATGGAAATCTTCCTTCATGTTTGAAGAAGAAAATTGGAAGATAATTTAAACTTTGGAGATTATATCCTCAACTTAGCTCATATCAAAAAGAATCTATTTTTAGTAACTTCTCATGTGATGTGGGTAGCGTACGATGGTGGTGGTGTATGAGTTATTTCTGCAGTTCTAGTGGTGGTGCAGTAGCACTTATGGTGGAATGGCGTGACATCGATGACAGGGCATGGAGTGGTCTAGTGATGGTAGCGATGGTGCTAGTCATCGTGGCATTAAGGTGTCACGAGTGGTATTTTTGGTTGTATCAGAAGCAGAGATGATAGTGCTGGTGTCGGTGGTGGCAATGACAGACATGTTGATCGTGTCAATGGTGATGCAGTGACACTAGTAGCAATGGTAGTGACAATGAATGTGGTGGCGGTATTGAAGATAGTTGTTGTGGTGTTAATGACAGTGGTGTGATGGTTTCGAGTCTAATGGTGGTGGTAGTGATTGCAATGTTAGTAGTAATGGTGATGTAACTGGGTGTTAGCAATGATAACTCTGATTGTGGTGGCATAGAGGTGTCAATAGGCCGGGCTTGGACCGCCCAGGTGATTATAGCGGGTCAGAGGAGGGTCGAGGCCAGACCCGGCTTCGGGCCTTGCGAACTGGGGTGGGCCCATTGGGGGGATATCCTGCCTCGATCTTTGTCCCGGTCCAAGCCCAAGACCTAGGTCCTAACTTTAGGACCGGGCTTGGGCAAGGCCCGAGCCTGAATAAAAAATTATTTTTTAAAAAAAATTCTTTTTATTCATTTTTATGTTATAAAAATTAAATTTAAGATAAATTTATTCATAGGTCCTCTCTTCTTTTATCTAAGCTTAGGATCGGCTGCACATAATATATATATATATATATATGTGTGTGTGTGTGTGTGTGTGTGTGTGTGTGTGTGTGTTAAGGATTAATTTGGAATAAGCTTGTAAATAAACTTATTACAAAAGAAAGTGAATTGAACTTCAAATCCAATTCTGAATTTGAAATCCAAATCCTAAAAGAATTGGTTTCAAATAGACTGTAACTTACTTATGCAATTTAGAACAAAAAAAAAATATCTAACTAATGATTTAAATAGGGATAGAGGCTTTATTTTTGAATTAATTTTATAGGAATAACGAGGGCAATATTTGTACGTCAAATGTAACCTAAAAACTAAAATTACTAATCATTTTAAAACTCAATCTAATCAGTATACTGACGTATTAGAACTTAATTTTGACTCTTGTATCCTTAAAATAACTCTCTAATATGCATATAAAATTTAGATATCTGAAAACAAAAGTATCATATTATATTTAGAAGAAAATAATGGTGTTACAATTGAAATACAAACGACTCATGAGACTTAGCCAAAAAAAAAATTATCTAACAAGTGATTTAAATTTGAATAGTCCTTAATATTTAAATTTAGTTAGCTTCACACGACAATGAGGGTTATATTCGTAAGCCTTATGTAATTTTAAAAAATACTTTCAATCATTATAAACTCAACCTAATAGATATACCAATTTATTATGACTTATTTTTTACTATTGTTTTCTTAAAACCACTCCTCAATAGAAATATCAAGTTTATTTACTTTAAAAAATGAAAATCAGGGCCGGGCCAAAATTCGGGCCAAATCTAGGCCGAATCCGAGCTGGGCCAAGCAGGCCTTTTTCCTCCAATTCTTTGGCCCGGCCCTTGGCCCATGGAACAGGGCTGCACTGTTCATCCTTTAGGGCCAGCCCACAAGTGGCCCGGCTCTTTTGACACCTCTACGCTGACAGCAACAGTGTGGTAATAACGGTAGTGTTGCAATTAGGGGCGGTAGTAGTGATGTTAATGTTGGTGGCGATGGTGATAAAAGTTGTAACTGGTGACTCTATGAAGGTGTTGTGGTTCAACTGCAATGAAGGCGATTATGATGGTGCTAATGTGCTTATTGGCATGTTTAATGGGCTAGTCAGCTAAACCCCTAAGCATATGACAGCTTTATGGACATTGACATTTGAAAAAATGGCATCTTGTATGCTCAATATATAGCAGGAGTTTAGAGGGTAACAGTGGTCAACTATTACGTTGAGTAAAAGTAAGTTTTGGTCAAGTCATCTACTTCCAGGTTACAATAATGCAATAGAAATCTTACAGGAGCAATTTGCAAAATAACAGTACATACCTGATGTACTATAGGTATTTGTATTCATTTGGCAGCTTCTTTGCCTTCCTAACCTCAAATCCTTTTTTCTTTAGACTTTTTTGTTTATTAAATACAGCTAAATAGCTGTTTGCATATAATTTCCAAAAATTAATCTTTTCTATTTTTAAATACAACTAATTAGGTGATGGATATAATTGGTCATAAAGTATAACCATCCTACCCTATGACTTCCATATCCCACTTTTGAAAACTATGATATGGTGTTTTACCTTTATTATATTAGCTTCGACACAACCATTAAATGTTAAGCAAAGCAAAAAAAAAAATAGAGAATTTCCACTATAGGTAAGTGTCTGGAACCTTTTTTTCTAATTAAGACATATGATATACATTTCGTGATGTTTTTGTGTTTATGTGTGTGTGTGTGTGTGTGTGTGTGTGTATGTAGGTGTGTGTCACATTTGTGGGTTTGGTGTGCTTGTGGGGGGGGGGGGGGGGGGTAAAGGTGGAGGGTGGGAGGGAGACCAGTCTATGGGTGGGTAAGTGGTGGCTAGGGACGGGGGTTATGCGGTTGTTAAAGTGTTTAGGCAGAATGAGGTGGGGGGAAGAGGGTTGGATGGGGGTTGTGTTTGTGTGTTTTGCATGGAGAAATAAACGAAGAGAGAAGTCAAGGTCTATCGATTTCGAGTTTACAAATATTAATAATGATTAAATATGCAAGTAAAAAAAATCGAATCAAAAAACTTATCAAACTAAGGGCATGTTTGATATCAATTGTACCTTCGTTTCTTCATGAGGGCGATGAGGGTTAGAGGTGAGGGTGCAGTGCAGTGCAGTGTTTCTTGTCAAAGGAATTTGCTTGGTGAGATGCTTTGATTTAAGAGATAAAGAAAAAAGAAAAGCAAAAGAAAAGATTTTAAATAGCCATTCAAAAGTGGCTGGACTTTTTATTTTTATTTATATGTTAAATTATTTTCCGTAAAAACTCTTTCAATTGTTGCATGTGCAATGCACTGCACATGCTAATTCTCGTCCAAATACTTTAACGACAATTCAAGTTTGGATTTAATAGTAAATTTTTTAAACTTTAGCATTTTAAATGCTTGAAATAAAAGGTTTAAATATTATCTATTACAAGTATATAGACCTTAAATACAAAAATAAGGCTAGTTATAAATGCAAACTTAAACCTTATTTGTTCGGTAAAATTAGGTACCGAAATGGCTTAGGGCAAAATAAGCTATTAAATAATGAAAGAAGAATGTTTATAACTCTTTCCCGTGTAACGTGCAAGGGTATTTTTGTTAATTTTATATCTAAATAAATAAAGTATAAATTATATGATAATAGAAAGAGATCAAAATATGTAAGTATAAATATATAAAGTATAAATTATACGATAATAAAAAAAGATCAAAATATGTAAGATCGAAAAAACGAACCCAAACGGGAACTTAACGATAAGAGGATGACCCAGAAATGTTAGGATGCTTGACAGTAGTGCAGCTTACCGACGATCACCAAGAGCGCGCACATCAGCAGCCACCACTGTACCTTTTCTACCTAGGGTTTCAAAATTCGTACGGGCACAAGAATTACATTCTTCGTGCCCCTCTGATAAGTTAGCACCTGTCGCCGACCAGACGGAGCGTCATACTAGCCCATATTTACGGGCCGAAGTAATCGGAGCTCAGGGGGATGGTGAGAACCGTGAAGAGTCACCACCATGAAGAGGAAGACGACGATTTCGGCTCACAGCGGACCAATGATGGCTCTTCTCAAAAAGGTACGCCTCGTTTGCAATTTCTCTCGGTTGTGTTTTCCACTTTTCCTCTTTCGTTGTTTGGTTGTTTTTGGATTTTTTGCTGAACAATTTTGTAATCATGTTGGTGAAAATGTAGACGGCAATCAGAAGGCAAACGCTCACAGGTCCAAGCATTCGGAGACGGAGCAGCGTAGGCGGAGCAAGATTAACGAGAGGTAAAAGCACCGTTTTATACCGCTCCGTTCCACTCGATTATTTCCGTTTGACATTCTGCGAGTCCCTATGGTAGAGATTGTACATGCAAACTTTGAATTTGCTCCTTTTTTTCACCTAGCTTGACTTAGCGGACAGTTATTTAATTCACTTTTTACCCGCCGATATCAATTAGGGTTCAGTTCCATTCTTACATGTATCAAAATGTAGCATAGGATTTCCCAAAATGTCGGATGCGCCAAAGTCTAATAGAACTGAGGAAATATTAGAAAGAAGATTGATATATGACATTTTACCTTATTTTGGTGTGTGCATATGACATTTTGTGACAGTTGGGATGTTGGAGTGTGGTTGTTTGGCTGCTAGGAAATTGTTCCACCACTTGGGGAAGTCTAGCATACGAAAAACTCGGTGAGGGATTGTATTCCCACTTTGATGGAAGTCTGGTATGGGGATCATGTAGCAGTGGAGGAGGTCACGTTTGCTCAGGTTGAATTATTTCCACATTAGTGAAGTTTTTGCTCTTCAATGTTTTTGTTGGGTTATGTTTGTGGGCTTAGATCCATTGCAGTGTCACTAAGCTGGGACTTTTGAAGAGACTGAGGGTTCTTCTATTTGTTCTCAAGGTTGAATAGTTTCACCCCTTGCATTTTAGTCAGCAGGACTTAGAAGTCCTCTTTTCTCTGATATCTTTTGTTTTCACCTCATTTTTCTTTTTCTTTCCTGGGAAGCAACATCTTATTAGCTAAGAAGTTTGCTGATAGAAATTTCACCTCTCCTTGCACTTTCATTATGGAAATGAACTTGAGCACTGGTTTTGGTTTAAGAAGTATGGAGGAGGGTGTGGACACAGATATGAAGCAGGTGTGGAGACGCAGATACGACATTTTTAAGAACAGATACGGGGCTATGGGGATATGGCAAATAATTCTGAATAAACAATTATGTACCGTAACAAGAATCATAAAGTATGTACTAAACAAAAATACTGAAAATTGTGTCACTTCAGATAATAAGTTTGCATTGGTTCCAAGTAAAACATAAGTTTGTGTTGGTTCATGTAAAATATTGTGAACTTCTTGGGGCTAAGTTAAACAATATAAGACACTAAGTGGTTAATCTACGACAAAGGAGATTAGCTGTAGATAAACCATGTGAAAGAGGTCAGAAATGCAATTGTGGGTGTTGCTTTACGAGACTGACAGAAGTAGGCGCCGTGAAACACGCGACGAGGTATCTTCCAATCTTCTTTATCTCGATTTATACATTCTTCTTCTTTCTCGATGATCGAGACCCCTCTCTTGCTCTTGAACTGTTGAGTTGCCGCCGTCTCTTCCTGGTCGTCACTGCAGGCGCCGGTGGCTGGTGCTTCGTTCTTGAATTGCGGAGTAAGCCAAACATAATTCTTTGAGAAAAACTATGGTGTGAAAGGCTTCCGTGGATCGCAAAGTAAGCCAAAGTTAATTCCTTTGAGAAAACCATTAGTATAAAAGGCTTCCTTTAATCGCAAAGTAATGCTTTAGGTTCCTTTGAGAGTGAGGTTCTACTAGAGAGGATGTTTATTTGCGTAGCTAAAAATATTTTTTGCACATAGATTAACAACCTCCTGCATCATTTGACCTTTTTGTACTTCATCAAATGTGTTATGTAAATAGTATCATATATCTATCCATGAACCTTATTGAGTGACTGAAGATCATTTGTGCTACTAAATATTCCCTTTAAATTTTTCTTGGAAGGATTCAACTGATGTAGTATTGATTGATTAAGATATGAAATATGCTGAATCCTTTTTGGTTTTTGAGTGTTATTCACACTGGAGAAATCTTTAATTTTAGAGAGCTTTGGGAATTAAGTTTGGAATTTGACTTTGTTCAAGTGATTGCCAGGCAGCATGGTGCATGGTTCTTTTGGTTCATCTTTGTGTGAGTTTATTCTTTTGCATTTAACCAATTCACGATAAATTCCTGCAGATTTCAGATTTTAAGAGATCTCATACCTCAAAATGATCAGAAGAGAGATAAAGCTTCATTTTTGTTGGAGGTGTGCAGCTTTCCTGTTGTTATTTTTTTTTAATCAGTTTGCATTTCCATACATGAAGTAAAGAATGTGCATATTGCATGCAGGTCATACAGTACATCCAGTTTTTACAGGAGAAGTTACAGATGTATGAAGGATCATACCCGGGCTGGAGTCCTGAGCCCTCAAAGTTGACGCCATGGGTAAATTAATACTTGTTGCACTCTGTGCATTTTTGACTTGCGACACTGCCTGTGTTTGTGTTGTAGTTTTAGCATGATCTTTCATTTGCAACTCAAGATTATATTAGCCTGTCCTCTTTTAGGAAGGGGTGGGTGGGGGATGTAGTTGGCTTCCTTCTTTTTTCAACCTAACAGAAAAGAAAGGGTATATGTTTATTTAGTGCCTTTCATTTTTTTTCCAGATGTGCGTACTGTACAACCTTGGCTATGTGTTATGATATACAAGATGTCTGGAATTAGTTGTTGGCGACTAACAGCATACTGTGGAAATTTAATTTTATAGGTTTTATGCATTCTCTATTAATTGCAGAATTTATTGTTTTGCTATCGGCCTGTGTGGTATAATTAATTTTCTTGATTTTGTGTCCCCTTTCTTTCTTCATCTTCTTGAAATATGTAGATGAAGGTAAGAGGAATAAACAATATTTTTTCCAAGATGAAGCTAAGTGGCTAACCCTCCCAGACCTGCATTGGCAGAAACCCTGTGCACTGGGCAAGCCGTTTTCTAGATGAAGCTCACATATCAATTACTTGAGTACTGCTGGAAATAGTTAGGCCTGGATGTCTTTGCATAACATGATTGTTTCTGTGGTTTAACAATGATTAGTGTGGATATATTTCCTTATATTTGCTTTTTCCAGAGGAGCTAAGTTGATCTCCCCATCTTTTTGCAAACAGAGAAGCAATTGTGGGACTGTAGACAGCTTCATTGATCAACCTCAACTTGTGAAGAATGGCTCTGTCCATGAGGATAATATTGTTGTCACCCCAACATTGCTTAGTAATGCTCAGAACTCAGTGGACTTTAGTGGAGCTGCTCCATACAAAGAGGCGGACCGTGGTGCAGCAACCCAAGAAATTCCGCTTAATATGCCTCAGCAATCAAATTTGTTTGAGGGCGTCTCTGCCCAACCTCCTCAGGCTTTTTTTTCTGGTGCTGAGCACTTGGTTTCCCAGTCACAATCCCAATATTGGCACGGCAGACCATGCATAACCGAGTGTGCTGTTCCTAGCTATAATCCTGAGGAGCTGAAAACAGAAAGTGCAGAACATAGCATCTCAAATGCATACTCTCAAGGGTGAGCGTCTTACTCTGATACTAGTTTTAACCCCGTGCGTTGCACACAGGAGCAACGACTGCTAAAATACTTATAGAAAAAAGCCTATGCTTGTATAACTAATAGTAATAACAAAATTACTAGCAGAAATATCCAAATGACAACATGATAGACATGCCAAGTAGGAAAGAGAAGATTAACATCCTCTCAGCTTTGGCTTTATTAGTTGTAATTAGATAAATAGGTTTCTTGAATCGTGAAAATTTTTACAACTTATAGTTACATCGCTGCAAGTTTTGCTTAATATGTTCATTCCCCCAGTTTTATATTAGTCCTTTCTTATTTTGTCTTCCTTTTTTTGTACTTCTGATTTGACAATTCCATTAGGTATCTGTTTTATCTTCTGGAAAAGCTAGTGTTGGCCTATGATGAGCAATGCATTGGTGTCAATGGCTAGTGATGATACATGCGGTTCTCTATGATCCATTGTTTTTATTTGCAGCATGTTTCTGTGCTTAAACATTAATGGGTTTCTTTTAGTAACAAAAGGGCGTGGAAACAGCCTTACCCATTATGTATGACTCTTGCAGAAAAATGCATCCCTGTTTATGTTAATGCAAGCAAGGTTAGGCAGGAGGAGGTTAGCGCCTCGCCTAGGGCCTTGGCAAGGTGTCTTCTTCCTCATCTCCTTCTTCTTTATCTAATTTTTGTTTCCATCTCCTTCTTGTTCTCATCCTTCTGGCGTTGTCGTTCTCTTTCTTTCTTCCTCTTCACTCTCCTCTTCTCTCATTCTTGGTTTTGTTTTCCCTCTTATTCTTTCATAACTGTTCTGTACTGTGACAGAATATAATTTATAAAATCGCTTGACGTAGTTGTAAAATAACCGCCTGCTATGATTGCTGAAGTTGATGAATTTGCATGTTACTGACTCATTTCTTGATGCAAATCCAATAGTGATGGATATACTTTTTTTTTCTTTGGCTTCTGTTCAAGTATGTGTGGCTAGTTTTGTTTCTACATTACTTTTATTCGATAAGTAAAGAGTATATATTTTCAATGACGCCAAAAAGGGGGGCGAATCCATGTACACAAACAATATACCAAATCAGCCACCTATACCAAGTGTTTTGTTTCTATATTACTTGGAATGAGAAATGTTGTCTTCTCTTATTTTTCTTGCTATATGGTTTGTGTGTCCTTTAAAAAGTTCGATTTCTTCTACACTTTATACCAAACCTGTAATACAAAAGCGTGTTATTTCCTTGTTCTTGGCTTGTAAGAGTGTTACTTGTCTTAGTGAGTCCATGTGCATTTATATGTGTCTGGTATCCATGCGTCCTTAGTTTGCACAACTCACTTGTAGCTTGATCTCACTATTCGATTCTTTTCTTTTTATGTATAAATGTCATAGATAGTAACAACAGCATTACGAAACTCCCAATTTTAGTGCAGATATTACTGTCTACATGTGTCTCAAGACTAGGCATTTGTATGCCGTTACAGACTGGATTTGGTGTTGAACAGGTTGTTGAATACTCTAACTCGTGCACTGGAAACTTCAGGAGTGGATTTGTCGCGTTCTAGTATCTCGGTGCAACTTGATATTGGAAAACACACAAATGATGACATGACTGCTACAAAGATTGAGACAAAGGTCTATTTATATTTTATCGTTTTGTTCTGTTAAGCAGCATTTTCTATTCATTCTACAGATATGAAATCTGTTGCTTTTTTTGTGACTGAGTTTTTCCTTGTAAAAAGCTGCTACCCCCTAACCAATTTGCCGCTGCTGCTAGTTGTGGCAGTAGTGATTGGATAATTCATAGGGAAAAAAAATTGAAGAACAATATAGGAAGGAGGGGGGGGGGGGGGGGGGGGGGGGGGGGGGGAATTTTTTGGATTCGAAACTAATAGAACTCATGCTGTATGTTGAATTTTTTGGATTCGAAACTAATAGAACATGTGTTATATTTTTTAACTATTTTACTTGTCATTTCACTTCGAGTAGTTGACCCTCGTCTTGCATTCACTTAAAGGCTGTCTCATTAGGCTGGTCCAAACTTGGATTCTCGCTATCGATTATTCCACCTCCTCTCTTTCCCCCTTAAATCTCTTTCTTTTTAAAATTTTCTTTTTTCCTGTTACATTTCTTTTCTTACATAAGCTGTTTGTGTGTGTGTGAAAACAATCACAAATGAAGTAGCTCATGTTTGTGACAAAATGGGCTCGTGTTGTGAAAGAAGCCAGTCTTCAGGACTCAATCTAGATGGTTTGCTTTTGCAATTGTTGTCAAGGCAAATAATTCAATTGAGTGTGCAGTTTGCACCTTGTGCTCATCCACTCTCATTTGTCACTAATAGATGCATTAGCAACAAACGTGGAAGTGTATAAGTACGGGATCTAGCATTTTCATTTTGATCTTATCTGGACATTTATTGTTCTGTAGTCGTGAAGAGTTTGAGGATGGCATAGTTGCTTACAATTGCACGATTTCTGACAGGATCGTGGGGCTGCTGGCCCAGGCAATCAAACAATGGCACACTATGGCGTTGGGAGCAGTGGTGAGGACTTTAATCAGGCTCATAAAAGGCACAGAACAGAAGAAAGCTAGTACCGGCACTATTTTGTTTCTCTACCCCCGTTTTTTACTCACGACAAAATTCCCTTCGTTTGTTATCGATCTGCATCCCCTCTATCACTATATATATGCGGAGAGGAGGTTGGGCGAGTGACGATCCAGACATTGTACATGTTTATCGTCTTATATTCCCGGAGGCCTGTATTCTCATTGGAAAAAGCTGGTATAAATGTTCTTTGTTCTTGGATAAAGGCTTCCGGTCCAAATACAGAGAAGCTGCCTATTATTTTTCAGTGATCCAGTTGAGACTCTCCGCTCTGTTCTCCTATCTTCTGATGCTTTTTTCAAACGATTGTCTGTATTTCGTCCAAACCCTGCCAGTCCAAATGATCTTGTATGTTATTGATCATGGGAGGTTGTGCTCCCTGCCTTTCTATTGTTAACGGTTAAAAAGGTAAAATAGTATCAAAATTCAACTGAAATTTTTTTTATCAAAATATACGTGATACTAATATTGATTCTTTATGAATTTTTAAGGTCCCATGTTCATTATGTTTATTATAGCTTGACTTGCAACATAATAGCATTAAACTAACAAGTTACTATATGAATCAATTAAAATATGACACGTCATAATCAAATTAGCTGGAATGAGGAATATTGGTGAGGTATGACACGGAATGACATAAAATGTCTTTCTGCTGACAATCGAAACTCATAGGCTGGAATAAGTTTATTTGGACAAGATTATTGACGTTAGGTGGTTTGCACATTCAGCAATATACATGTCTCCCCTAAAGTGGAAAGCTCAACACCCGCTAAATCGGCTTGTCATCTGGGTATACAACTGACAAAAGCAGATGGTCCAACTCTCCTCGGAAGGACTTCACAGAACCCACCAATGGTTTGCCATTTGCTAATGACCTTTTTGCACATTATAAATCAAAACCATGCAGCAAACGATCTTTAATCCATTTCTGATAAAACTGGGGTCTAACCATCCCGGAAAACACCATGTAAGAGCAACTCCTATCTGCATTTGTCTGTATACAACACAGCTGTGTTATACCCTGCATGGCGGGACTTCTGACATTTTTCTATACATCAATCTGATTATCAGTTGTCCAGTCCTGTAAAGAATCATGTGTAAATCGTGTCCAACGGCCTTCAAAATGACATCGAAGCAAAGGGCCCAAGCATTCTCCCCACCAAAATGACTGCAACATTCTCCAACTCTGAACCAATGCATACACGAGCAGTGTATGATTCTAACCATCCATCTACTGACACAAATAGGGAATCATGTAATTCTCATTGCTTCATCAAGTGTTTGCAAACACTCGTGTGGATTGGCATAGAAATAATCCTCTTCCTTCGGTCTATCCGAAACTACAACTCGTTGTTTCGAGCTCCCCATTCGATCCACGTGAACTTCTTTCACAGTGGAGGAGAACTCATCACAGCTCAACAGCCCATTATGGTATTGATCTATCAAATCAACTAGAAGCTTCCTGTCCAATAGAATAGTCTTCTTGAATCCTAAAAATCTGGAATATTTGAAAAGAACCAGTCAGATTAAATGACCAAACTTAACAAAAGGAGAATTTTAAGATATAGGATGATTTGTACTGTAGCTGGAAAAGTAACAGTTTTCATCCTGAAATTATGAATTAGCATTCTGTCTCGACTGATACTAAGCAGTTAACTTTTCGGCTTTAACATATAACAGTCAGGTTAGATGCTTATAACACTATCATAGCCACTATATATCACTTTTATTAAGGGTCCTCCACTAAGAACCTTATGCAGCATGGAGAAAGCCCAAACTTATTTATGCTCTTTATGCATGCAAAAGCATGGCAAACTGAACCGGTGAAACATCTAGGTAAAACCAACAAATGAAAATCAACCCACAAACGACAATGTAATACCTCCGATGACCTTCAACAACTTTAGCCATATTTCCATCATATGTAGGAACAAATATATCACTCTCCAGGGAGACAAGGTAGTCCAATGCAGCCATCTGAGATGAGTGATTTTGAAAGAACATCAAGTCAGAAGGTGCCAGCAGTTTCTCCTTTCTGACCTGCTTGTAACATAAGACCAAATTGTTAACACAGTATGTCAAAGAACAAGGATGTGAAAAGTCAAACTGGCTTCTACTAACCAAATTTGGAAATGCAGCAGCCAAGCGTGCCAGTCTCCTCTCTCCACCATATATTTCACCAGCAGCAATATAAATTTGAACATTTTGATCTATACCAAACGCATGCAGTATTAGAGCAGTTTCTTCAGGTGTCAACGGGCATAAACCTTCTTTCCTTTTGAGGTCAGAGTCTATTACTTTTTCCTTC